>VWYK01005583.1:60458-154543 GCA_013399775.1 Semnornis frantzii
TCCCAGAATTTTCTCCTGAAAGGGAAAGGATGTTTAATAGCCAGTTCTTAACCTGAGTTCCCATAGGGCTTTCCACCAAAGGTCCACCTCTCTCAGGAATATTTCCAGAGCTCTTGCTGAAGTGTTCAGAACAATGCTTGCACCTGGTGCATTTGCAGCCTAGACCACAAGACTGCACATCAGAGGGCGAGTTAAATCCTCTCACTGCCATAACTCTGCCAGTCTCAAAGATGCATAGAAAGCCTCATCTTTTCCTTTAGAGACAAAGTACATTAGAAAGTATGGAAGGTGAAATGCAGTTATGCCAACAACAGCCTGACATCCTATACTCTGCAGCTACTACCATCCCCTTCTCATAGTTTAATGCACATATTAAACGGATCAAGTAACTTAGCAATGTTCCTGCTTGCAGATTCCTCCTCTGTTATGAATATCATTCTTCCTGAAGTAAAGCTATACTATGCACAGCTCCATATGCCTCAGTTTGGCCCAAAATCCTTTCCCTCGGAATTGATTGTGTATAAATTCCTCTTTCAGTCTTCCAATGCCACAAGTCTAAGGATAGGAAGGTTTAGCAGACACAAATGAGTGTGGGAAGCAAGTATTGATCATTTTGTCCATTTAGGAATCATGGCTGTCTGGCAGATATATTGAGCTGATGCCATCTTTATTGATCCAATATGGTATCACTAGAGTTAGGACTAAAACCTCTATGGTGTTTTACTAACCATGTTGCTGTTCCTCCTCCCAAGTGCTATGTGGAGCTATTATCCCAGACATCAAGTATGCTGAAAGTACTAACCAACTTAAAACAGCTGGAGAGGAGAAACTGGAAGTGACATGTCTAGAACATGCTGGAACAAATTACCTTGACCCATTTGTCTTAAAGCACCCATGGATTGTGTGGAAAGAGAGAAGAAAAAACACAACTTGGAAATTGTTATTTGTAATTTTCATACAATAAAACTGGACGTGAATAAATATTAGAGGCAAATACACAGCTGAGTGCTTAGTTAAAAGCTTTTCTTTTCAAGTCAACTGCTTTTTAAATAACTCAGTGACAAGACTTACTTACAAACATACAGAGTAAGATTACAACAGTGGGGCAGAAGCACCAGCTGACTACAAGCGCTCTGCAAGAGGCTTGTCCTCAAAAGGACTATCAACTGCAGAAGTCAAGTGATACAATATCTTCACAGAGCAAGTACTGTGTCCATTTCTGTCACCTGTATTTTAACCTGTTTACAATTGCTAGGAATTTTTAAAAATACTAAAAAAGCCACACAAAAGCACAAATTATTTGAAGTCTGAGAGGCAGATTGACTTCTTTTTGAATTAAATATTCTGATCCTTTACAACAGCAAAAATCAGCTAGTTCCCTTAGTTAAATCTACAGCTAGAGAAAGGATGTTCCTGGCAGTAGATAGCTTAATCCAAGCAGAAGTATGAAGACAAACTGTTATCTAGGAGCTAAAGGTAAATTAATTATAAAGGGGAGTTCACTCAAGAAGGGGTCAATACAACACATTGAGAAATGTGAGGTTTTCAACTAGAGACAGGAGCCCTGCAAAACCACAACAGACTACCTAGACAACACGAGCTTGGTTTAGAAATGATTCTATTGCCTTGCATTACAGAGGCTAAGAGAACAACAAAATATCATCTGATGTAAAACTCAGATAGCCAATATATTGCTCAACATCGTCATTTATATAGCCAGATGCCATTTTTTTGCACATGTACCAAAGTGCCTCACTTTAAGATATTTAAAACACTTACAAGTGAACAATAAATAAATCCCATTAAAACTGTTTTTAAGCCATTTTCTTTAATTTGTCAGTAAGACAAGACTCACATTTTAAAACATCTATCAGGTGTGGTAAGCTAGCTATTGAAGACTACAGTTAAGATACTTTATTAAATAATATGTAAGTTCCCAACTATTATGCAACAGGTAAAACAAGACACAAAATGTTCACTTTTTTCAAAAACATACTGGATTAACACATGAGAAGTCAACACCACATTGAATGAGACTTTCAAAACGCAGCTATTTAGGATGAACAAGATTAGGGATTTAGGAGAAAGGGAAAAGGAACTAAATGCGAAGACTTGCACGCCTCACGAATTTAGAGTCTTTTTAAATTTCTTTTGCTTTGGGCACTTCCTGGAGGAGCATCTTTTTCATTCTTCTGTTTTGCAGATAAACTAATACAATCTTTTGACCCATGGAAAGCCTGCAGACATAAAATACAAAACTCAAATGCACACACATCTCTGCTGCACAGTCCCCGTTTCTTTACCAATTCGTATTTAGCAGGATATTGACATCTTGGGCAGGGCTTTAGAGCTTCATCAGTGAAAAGCGTTTTAGCAACCTGTGGCAAGAGGAAGGAGAGCAGAGTTGCTTAGTGCTTGTGAAGAAAGACTTTCTAAAAATTGAAAGTGAAGAGTCTCCTCTTAACTACCTACTTTTAAGTAAGATTCCCATCTGCTAGTTGAATGGGGAACAGAACTGCATCTCCTGGGTGTGTGCTCAATGCATGAGGATGACATTTGTGCTAATGGAGTTCTGGCTTGAGCTTGAACAGGCCTCAGAGCAGATCTGTTAAGAACATAAAGCCTCGTGGCAGCATCTTCAGCTTTCAAGAAAGATTCCTGTTAAAATTTATAAAGAAAAAAGAAAGCAAATAAAAAGCAGCAAATTAAGAGTTTCTTTCACTTGGGATTTGCAACTGGGTTTTGCTGCACAGGAGAAAGAAATTGTGTATAGTGCATGCATTCAGGAAGGGAAAAAGATGCAGAAACCATTAAACAAAATCCCATGGGCAGGGATAAAAGCCAACTGTCTTCCAGCACTCTACTGATCCTCAGGTTTCTGAATTAGGACATACCTCAATGTCAAGCACAGAAACAGCAAACAGGAGTTCTACCACAATTAAAAGCAAGGTTCTGCTGAAGGGTGGAGGATCTGAGCAGTTATGCTGCTGGAAATATGCTCCCTTTGCTAGGCAGCTCTCCAACTTCTGTATGGCCCACTGATGTTCAAGCTTAGGCATAAGCAGTGCTGAAAACCAGGAAACAGTCTAGACTGGGTCCTACAGCAGTGCAGAAGAGTGAAATGGAAAATGAAGAACAGCACGAGACAAATGCATGAGCAAGGTTTAAATCTGAAGCCAGGATCAGTCAATGAAAAGGTCCTACAGGATTCCCGAGGAGGGAGGAAGGAGGAGAAGAAAAAGTGAAAAAGAGAGAAGCAAGCCAGTCTCTCATGGCTCAAAGACTAGTACACAATCTGACAGCTGAAGAGCAGCAAAGGCTATTACACTCTCACATCAGAATCCTTCACGTGCTCATGTTGGAACTGCCTCTATCAGCTCTGTGGCTTTACAAGATGTTTCCTCTTTCCTTGGACCTGTCTCACTTTAAAAAGAACAGCCAAACAGAACAAACACCTTTGAGATGAACCTTACCCCAGCTGCTTCTCTCAGGTGTTTTAGGTACATCTTTCTCCTCTCATCTGCACTTTTATCCTGCACAATGATTTCACGCCAGTTTTTGCTTACTCTCCAAATGCTGGAATAAATTAATGAAAAGTGATCTGCTTTCACATTTTTACCAAGCAGTGCAGAAACCATGACAGCAAGACTACCTTCACAGCCTATAGTACAATTTTCTCTATTAAAATATGCCAATTAGCTCAAACCAGCACAAAAGGTTTTTGCATCACTTCAAATACTATTGGTTATTCTGCAGACAACTGCTGTATACTAGTTCATTGCGTTCATCTATTAGGAAACAGATTTCATACTCTTACACACCACTGCAGAGAATAAGAGTCTGGAGAACAATTGCAGTGTAAACATAGATATTTGACTCACAACATTAACATTAGAAATGTTTCTTCTTTCTACATAAGCCACTTGCTGAGTTTGCTCCTAAAGTTACACATTTCTTTTAAGTGTTCTGAAAACATCTGTGCCCTTTGTGACTACACATGGCACTCTTGATTTCCTTGAAAGAAGTGACAGCTTCCACTAGAGCATTACTTAGGAAGCAAAATTCTGAGCATCTTCATGCCTAGAAATACCTGAGGAAGTGAAATACACCCCAAAAATGCAGAAAATGTGGTTTGATCACCATGCATTATTGAGGAAGTCATAACGAGAACAAATTACTTGCCAGGCTTAAAGAAATTAAATGAATGAATACCATGACTTAAAGTTTACTAATTCCCATCTTTGGTGGGGATTTTAAATTCGCCCATACAAGATGTTTGTGGAACTACACAGTAAGAGCCATTTGGTTAGTGATGATAAAGCTTTTTAATTCCCTCAAATTCCATTGCCAACATTGCTATTGCAGGAGTTGTTCTAACCTATTTCCAGAAACACAGGCTTCTCCCTTTATGGGATACAGACAAGAGAAGCAGTAGTACTCACCTGCATAGGCTCTCTACTGTCAAAGCACCTAAAACCATAGCAAGAACATGTTTTAAGTTTCTGTCTTTCAATTCTGTTAAAATATCAAGTTTTTCCAGGCCCATTTTCTTGCCAATAAGCCCAGCAAGAACATGTTCTAACACAAATACTCCTGCTGTGGCAGCGTTCTCCGACATTGGATTTTGGTCTGATCTTTGCTTTTGCAAGCAAATTTCACGAACCATTTTCAGAGCTGGAGTTCTCGAGAGATCAAGCAGGTCCTCACTGGGCTGTTTTGAAGCTAACACAAGGCCCTCAGCCACGCAGTGTCCTCCTCCTGTTACCACACTTGCTGAACTGGGAGGACAGCCCTGACTGTCTTCTGTCTCTGACTGCGAGCCCTGTTCCCGAAGAGTGGATAACCTTCTAACTCTTTCAAGTTTTCGTATCTTTCTTTTACTATCCACAGTTCTGGAACCTTCTACATGTTTTTGGAAGCACTCTTGGAAAGATCCCTCATGATCAGACAAGTCTCCTGATTTGTCCAAAGGAAGTGAATTATATCCACTGTCCTCAGGTATCGACAGATCTGGGTAACTTGCCCTCTTAACAGGGGAAGAGTTTATGTCACATAGCTCAAAGTTGAAGTTCTCTACGAGATTGTTGATACAAGTCAGGAGCCTCCCCTCATGGGCCTCAGGTAGCACAGAGTAAGCAGGAGTCCCAAACAACCTCTCACTTACACCCGCAGGGGCACTTTGGTCAAATTCATTGGCAGTACCAACAACAGTATCCTTGCACTGAATGGGAGACAAACATTCTGGTTCTGGCAACGAGGGCTCCACACACTTGGACTCATCTAGTGTAGAAGTTCTTTGTTGTGAGAAGGAGAGCCTCCACTTCGGGCAGTCGGGATGAAAGACCTGAAGTTTAGAAGTGCTGGTTGTCAGGGGTTTGTAGCTCTCATCTTTTGGAGAACCTGAAGCAGTTTCTGATAGCTGTTCTTCAGAGCTCACAACAGGAGGGAACAGTTTTTTCCTGCTGCTTCCTGAAGAGCTAGCCTGTCCTTCACAGCATCCCACAGCTGGAACAGTCCTAGGTAACAGCAACCTCCTGCGCAGAGAGGAGCTGCTTCTACTCACTTTAGGTGTTTCAAAAACATCTGCACTTCTGTTTGCTTCCCTTCTCTCTGACGAGGAGATAGAATTAATTTCATTTTCAATAGAAGATGACGCAGAACAGAGGGCACTTGGGTGAACGTGCTTGGAATGCTCTTGCAGGGATGATAGATTTGTCATAGTCAGTGCTTTATGCTGCTCTTCAGGATCTTTGGCTGACTCGTTGCATCTGCTGTCCCAAAAGACTGAAGCGCAGCATGTGTTTTTAAAACTGGAGTATCTCAAATGGCTGCTGGGAGATGTTAATCGATTTCTTTTGAGAATATTGAACGTTACCGAATGACTGTCTGACATCTTCTGCTTGGCACTTTGGCTTTGTAAGTGAAGATACCAGTGCTATTTCTGAAACAAATCATAAAACCAGTCACCAAAACATCCTGAAATTGGTGAGAAAACCTTGTGCGAGTCTATCAATGTAGCAACCATGAAAAAGTTTTTTTGTTTATCTTAGTGGGATGAGTGCTTGCGCACAAACGGAAGAATAGCTTCCAGTCGAGTGGCTGGCCAGAACGACTGATTAAAGCACATAGGACGCTGTCAGGGAAGGCAGACTGCAACACATCCAGTTAAATAACTGATCTTTCAATTCTCATGCAAGGAAAAACACTTCAAATAAGTGATGCAGTAACTAAAGTCTAATTTGTGCTGAAATCAGTGACAAAACTCCCTCTCATTCCAACAGGATCAAGATTTTGAGTAGCACTGTGTTATTGCTTCATCCAACCAGTAAGAGTTCAAATAGATTAGTCTACAAACTAAAAGGATTAATAATGAAGTCACAAGTCTCCCTGTTATTTAGATCCCTACAGTCCCCAGAGGGAATAAAAAGTTGACTGCTAGGTGCCAGGCAAACAGTGCAACCTTATCTGCTTCAGCATTTAAATGTAGTTTGCAAAGAAGCTCTGTGCTTTTGCTCAGCTGTGCTGGTAAACTGTGGTTTTGAAGTTTTATGCCTTGAAGAAACTGATGGACTGCCTATACACCTCTCAGTACATCTGCAGATCATTTCTTTTAAACCCAGTAAGCACAAAAGCTTAAGAGCCAGCATGCCTTTCCTAGAAAATTTGCAAGTGGCTGATGGAGCCATTTACATGAGAGCTGCAAGAACACAGGCTGAGGGAGGTGCCATTCCCACAGGGCAGTCTCTCCACTCTAACCAGAGTGCAGTAGCTCACCACTTTCTACACACCAGATATGGGAGCTGCATAGGATGATGCCAGGGATCAGGGCTGCACGAGGGCTGTTCTCACAGAAACCATGAGTAGCTCACATCAGCATTGCAAGAATGCCTAACTCTGCATCAGAACTGTTTGCTGGGGTATGTTGCTGATCTCTAGAACTGGTATTTTGGAACCTAAAGTCTGGAAACAGTGACTGAATTTATAGAATAGACAAAAAAAGGAAGCTTTAAAAAGGTGGCTTAAATATCAGTTACTAGGACATTGATAATATTCTACCAGTCCCAACTTCATCAAGCTCTAAGCCACAAAATGTGAGCAGTGGGAACCCAGATTTCCAGGGAAGGGAGGAAAGAACCATTATTTGGTGATCTTGGGTCATTCAATTAGTATTTTCTAACCATACCAAAGGCACTTTAAGATCATTAAAATATAAAAAGTGCTTTTTTTTGTTGTCTACTCTAAGGAAACAGCTACATATAAAAAATCCAAAGCATCATAATTTTAAACTGTGAGAACTTGGCATAAAGGCCCATAGAGCCATGACGATATCAGACTGAAGCCACACAAAAAAATTCACCCCCACAACTGAGAAAATTTCTTCCAGGAAAGGAAGGTATGTGAAAATAATTCCAAGACAGCAACAAACTCTGGCGGCTTCCTTTCTCCCTCACACTTAGCTCTACAAGTGCCATAGTTCACATTTGTTTTTCTTCCCTGTTTTCCTCATTCCCTGTTTTCACTTGGTGAGATAAATGACAGTGCAACTAGGAAACACAGCGATATTTTAATCAGCTCTAAGCTAGTTACTGCATGAATTAGGATAACCTCCTTGACAGTACAGGATCAACTCAGGCAGTGTTCAGGGTTTTGTCCGTATCACTTTTCAATGTTCCAGGCAGTAGGCCCAAAATGCTATGCCATGAACTAGAAATTAAAAAGATAGGGAAAATGTATGGAGAGTCTCTGTGTAGTTCATTGCTGCTGTCATTCTATGACAAATTTTGGTGAACTGCTGTTAGTCAGCAGATATTCACAGAATCACAGAATATTAGGGGTTGGAAAGGACCTCTAGAGATCACTGAGTCCACTGCATCTGCCAAAGGAGGGTCACAGAGGGACACATTCAGGTGGGTTTTGAAATTCTCCAGAGAAGGAGACTCCACAACCTCTCTGGGCAGCCTGCTCCAGGGCTCCATCAACCTTGCCATACAGAAGTGTCTCCTTATGTTGAGGTGGAAGCTCCTGGGTTCCAGCTTGTACCCACTGTCCCTTGTCCTACCACTGGGCACTACCAAAAGAAACCTTCGCCCTCTGATATTATAAAAATAATTCAAGTAAACCTATATCTCAAATAATATCAAAGTCACGGGAGGTAGGGGGGAGAAAAAAGAAAGAAAAAGAAAAAAATCTTGGCAGCGGCAGGGGAGATGAGAATGCAAACTGACGCAACAGTGGGAGCTCGAGCCACAGCCTACAGTGTCCTGTAACTGCGGCAGCGTCCGGCAGGAGGAGCCCGAGAGCTTCCCACTGACTGAGGAGCGCCCAAAGGCTTCTCCAGCTGTGGAGAAGCCACTGCAGGGCAGACCCAGGACACAGGCCCCTTGCACCTCTCTGCAGCACACCCGGGCTGCTGCGCACATGCTTGTTTCGGAACGCATTACTTCACACAAGCTCTCCTGCTACAAATACAGTGCAAGGTGGAAAGCCATTCAGAAGTGCTGAGTATCTCTCATAACGTACTAAAACATGACTTGTCTAGTATTCCATAAGGACTTCCTTTTTTTAAATCAGGAGAAGAGTTTCATCTACGAGTTTCGTAGCATCAAGTCTTTGTCGTGTGAAGTGGCTTCTGAAAGTGTTGTTAACCTTGTTTTGGATATCCTAATATGGACGTGCAGAGAGAGGAGATGGTCACACTGCAAGTCCATAAGAGAGGAAGGACTGGAATCCCTATTTGCCAAGTGCACATTCTTGTGCTTGAAACAGTTCCCATACCTATTACTGATTTCATGGTTTTCAAATTAATCTACAAGTCCACAGCTTTCTGCAGCAACTGCAAACTCTCTGGCAGCTTACAGAACAAAATACTTAATGTTCGGAGGCACTTGAGAAACAGGGTTCAGATGCTTAGACAAGGAGCAATTTCTGACAAGCTTAATCTTAAAGAGGCAAAAGTATTGTTTTCTAGAAGGCAATGTAAATTGCGCCTATAACTGAGACACAAGACCTTGCATGGAGTCTGATACTTAGCTCATGCTTCTCAGGAGCACAGGCTGGGTGTTTATGCCTCCAACACGGTGCTTTCTGTCCTTGTTCCTCACAAATCACCGTTGTGAACAGATGAAGACAACATTTCGGTCATACAAGAATATTTTCTGTTATTTAAACAGGTATCGCATCTCCATCAAGAAGGGACTCTGCTCTTTGAGCACCCAGACCTAAGAACAAAGGTCATGACTACCTTCACAAGGTATTAACCCTGAAGGTAGCATAGTTAGGTCCTGTCTGTAAGGCACGGACCACTTACCCTATTTTGTGAAGCAACTTCCAAAGCAAGAGTGGTGAATTTAAGGTACTGTGTATCCCTATGGATAACCTAAAGCAAAAAAGAGGAAAAGAGAGAGAAGAGAAACATTACCCATCTGAGACAGCTTTCAGTTCATCAACATAGGCATTTACTGAACATTAATTACCCAGCGATGAAGACTATCGACGGCTGCTTAGGGACCAGGACCCTAGGGTCTCAATCACCTGGGGCGCCGGGCACGAGCAAAGCAACAGCTTCACCCCCGCGTCTGGCAAGTCACTGGGCACAGGCGACAGGCCCTAGAGGTGCCCCCGAGACTGCCGGCAGGCTCCCCGAGGAAGGGCGAAGGCGAGCAACTCCTCCTCCCGGCTGGCTGGAGAGAACTGGGATCTCGCCGCCTCGGCAGCAGCCGCCCGGCTCCGGGCCCCGTTGCCCCTAGCGAGAAGCCGCTCCGCTTCTCTCCGCCCACAGCGGCTCCTCGTGTGCGGCTGCTGCTGCGCTTCCCCGCCGGGGTTTGAACTGCCCGCGCTCCCAACCGCTGCCGCGCTGCCTTCCCGCCTCCTGCGCTGCGGCCCCCGGGCCAGCAGCCCCGCCCCGGCGGCAGGGCAGGGTGGCGGCGGGCTGCGGGGCAACGGCTCTGCCTAACGGGGCAGACCGCTTCTCCAGGGCGCCGAAAGCGCCGGCAAAGCTCGCCTCCTCTCCCGAAGTATGACTTCGGCCCGGCGCTCCCCGCCTCACACAGCCCACCGGTAAAAGCGCCCCTGAGCCGTTCCGCCCCCGGCTCGGCTTCTAGGCCGCCCTGTGAGGGTGAGGCTTTCCCGCCGCTGAGAGCCCCTCGGCTCCCTGCTGAGGGGCGGCTTTGGAAGCGCTGCTCAACCGCAGCCAGCCGGAGACTTCACGAATAATTAACCTCATCTGCACCACAGCTTCGGTTATAAAGGTGCTAATTAATTCGAGCTAATTAGTACACTTACACCTGACGGCCCAGGAACGCTGACAGAGCGTTTGTTAAGCTCCCTCTCTTTTCAACCGGCTGTCAGTCGGGCGGGAGATGCCCTGTGGTGCTGTCTAGTTCCTGCCCTGCTTGTAGTTAATCTGTGTATTACGTGGGGGGAAAAAAAAAAAAATCCAAACAAACAAGCAACAAAACTCAAACACCAGTACTTGTGTGCCTGTTTCTCCAGGTCCGGCTGAAATAACCCGGGCCTCACACCCGCTACCTGTGGCTGCACGCGGGGAGGAGGGGGTCCCGGCGAGGAGCCGTCAGCTCCCGCAGCGGCTGCCCCAGGAGCTCCTGCGTCGCCAAATAAATCATCGCCGTGTTCTTCTGCTGGGTGTTGTTCTCTTTCACCTCACTAATGCAACATTTACTCATGGTTATGTTTAATTTTTCTGGTTCTATCCCTGTTTTTCACTCAGTTTTCTCCCTCCGCCAGAACAACGTCAGATCTGAGCGAGAGATGTAAAATCCTCGTGTGTGACTTTAAAGGCAACATTTACGTTTAAAGAAGCAAATCAGAGGCTTTCCAAAGAAACGCCGACATTAAATAACGCAGTTCCCGGACGTCGGGTTTGGGAAATCTGCAGCCTTCCCTTCGGAAACTTTCACCCTGCAGCCTCTCACAGCCCACCCGGTGGGAGGGCAGCGGTTGTCGGCTCCCGACAGGCTGAGAGGGGCTGAGGAAACACGGACTTGAAAAGTTATCTATCCAGACTGTGGTATTTTCAGATAAAGAATATTATTTGATGTGACTACAAAGTGATTACGGTTATGGGGAAAAAAAAAAAAAAAAAAAGCTACTGGAGTACTTTGCCTTTTCGTTTTAGAGGGAGAAATAATTTGAAACTTCTTGGAATTTAATACAAATTTTCTGAAAGTGCTTTCTATAATCTCATCTATTTTACATGAATCACGGGAAATTATTTCTCAAATTGTCGTATTGATTTATAAAATAAATCACTATTTCTGTGAGACTGGTAACTTGCTAGCTTCTTAAAGCAGGACACAGCAGCTGCAAGTTCTGTCTCTGGCACTCAAACCCAGATGGACTTAGGTAACTTAGATCGAAATCTGTAGCAAGTTGTAATTGCGGCTTTTAATGAAATACATGGAAGCATCGCACCAGAAAGACTGTTACTTTTAAAAGCCTGACCTCCCAAAACCAAACCCAAACAAACAAAACGAAAACACCCAACCAAAACCCAAGAAGGTCTCTTCTAACCATACAAAAAGACATAAGGCATCTCGCAGCACGCCCGCGCTGCGTTGGGCTACAGCCGCGCTTCCTTCCCGCTTCACAGGTATCCCTGCGCTTCCCCGCCTCGCCTCGCGAGTCTACTCCCTCTGTCCTACCCAAGAGGTCTGTCACTTCTTGAGACCGTGGAAGTTGAGACCACATAGTCTCAACTTTTTCTGCAATTCTAAATCAGAGGAGCATCTTGAGGGTTGGCGTTTATCAGCCCGTCAGAGCGGGTTGTTACTGTTTATCAGACGGCTGCAGGAACGGATGCTTTAAGATCTGCTAAAGCATCCAGGTTTTCCAAGGGAATAGTTAAACGACGGCGATAATCAATCAGTTGCATTATTTCCTTCTTAATATGGGAGAGTTTATTTTCACAGATTTAACTTTAACCGACTTTTTAATGGTGGTATCACTACCACATCCTTTTTAAATGATGAGTTGGCAAGCGCATTTTAAAACACAAAGCGAGCTTGGAGAAACAATACCAAGGGTTTTATTTGCCTGTTTAAAAGATCTACCAGGAAAGGAAGGGTTCCGGTTTCCCTCTCTGCTTCGAGTGTGGGCAACCACACTCACGGAAAGGACGCAGGTAGCGACAGCACGGCGATGCTAGGGCCCGGGTGAGAGGCTCTGCACTTCACACAGCGTTTCTCCTGCATCTGCTTTATTCTGGCCTTCCAAAAGTTACCTTTAGCTTTATTCACACACACCGGTACAGAGAAACAGGCAAGCTGTCAAAAATCGTAGCTGTATTCTCATTAGATTTAACTTAAATAAATACAAAATTAGGAAAACCGCAACGGTTTACAATTCCTCAAAGTTTCTTTCATATCAGCTGTGTATGAAGGTGATTTGCTACCGCGAGTGTTGGGTCTCATTCTCTGGTTACACTAGCTGAGAGCTAAACAGGACAAGAGATATGGGGGGAGGAAGCTGTCGGCGTGCGAGAGGACGGTTAGCACAGCTGCCCTTTGTGGGAGTCAGGTTTAGGAAACATTTTTTTACTCAGGAACAGAAAAACCTTTCCTTAAACTAGGGAACCTCATGAACGATGAGTTAATTTACTGTGCTTTGCGAATATGCCAGATTATTCTGTTGAAGATATTTTTTCTCGGAGTAAAGCGAAGATAGTTAATTTCACAGAGTGCCTACGGAAGGTTCAAAATCCGGGGAGGCGGGACAGGGAAGGAGACCGCCGGTACCCCGGCGAGTCTCGTCACGGGAACCGCAGGCACTTGAAAGTCTTTCATAATACAACCCTATACTTGAAATGTATGGTATCGCAGCTTGCAACTTTGGTTCAATGCGGGCACGAACGATACTGCCCTCAACATTAAAATAAAGATAGGGCTTTTTATTCACGGGTCTTCGGTAAAGCGCTTCTGAAACCATAAAAGATCTTGAGATAAATGCCTCGGCGGTTCCTATCTCCGCTGCCAGAGGATCGGAGCTAGCCCGCTGCTTTTCCCGAGCAGGTGGGGTACAGCCGAAGAAAAGCGTCGAGCACGTCAGCGCTTTTACCTAGCTTGAGGAAACTGGCGCTGCCGTCCATATGACAGCCTCGGCATTTAAAGACGCTCCGTGCTTTTCTCTGGAGGGGTTATCAAAGATAGTCGAGCATTCGCTATCTTCTCGGGCCCGTTATTCAGCGGGGAAGAGGCGGGAGCTGGCGGCGTGGGCAAGGCTTGCGGATGGGTGTGCCCCACCCGGTGCTCAGGGCAGGCTCCTGCGGGCTGGGGCACGGCCCGCGAGTAGGCGGCCTGGGTAACGCAGCTCAGCGCGGCGCTGGCAACTCCTCCTCCCGCCGGCGCTTCTTGTGTCGTCATCGGGCGGCGCCGAGCGGACGGCGAGGTTGGCGTTGTTGGCGTTGTTGTTGCTGCCGTTGCTTGTGCAGGCAGGTGAGCATTTGGGTTCGCCTAGGGTTTTCGGCCTTCCCGCTGCGGGAGGGGGGTGACGTGGCCGTGGCGAGCAGGGAAAGGCTCAGCACAGTCTCCTGGGCTTTCCTTCTGCGCGAACACCCCTCAGGCCCGCGGGAGAGGCCCCGGTGTGGTGGTGGGGCGGGCTGAGGTGTCTGGGGCTGGCCATTCTCCTTATCGCTGGGTTCTGCGGGACGTCAGAAAGCGTACGTGTGGCGTCCAGGGCACCAGTGGCGTGGCCGGTGCTCCACGTCATGGTGGTAAGATACGGTGGCACCCAGCTGCGCTTGGGTGCATCTGTGTGTCCTTTATCGGTGTCAGCTTGGGAGCTCAGGTACAGTTAGGTGAAGACCGACTAAACCCTGGCACCTCCCTGCAAAGTACATAACTGTCGGTCGCTGATGGTTAAGGCAGCAGTATTATGTAGCTGCATGAACAGTACCAACTCAAGTTATTTAGCTGCTGCTTCTGTCTTTGCCTTTGATTTAGAAAATGCTGCTGGTTTTAAGTGCTAATGGATGACTGCTTATATCTCTACTGTGATGTACTGGCACAAAAAGACTACAACACGTGGATTAGGATGCCATTATGGTAGAGCTGAACCTTGCTTGAAAGCTGTAGAGCGTAATTGCCTCTAGTTTCCTCAAATAGACTGGCATAGTTGGTGTCTTAAAAAAGCAGTTTGTCAGCTGCTGATCAGGCTCTCTTACCTGAAGGATAAATTATTTCCAAGATCCCAGCGTTCACAACTGAATTTATACTGTGACAGTCGGGGAAATAATTCTTACTGCAGTATTAAGCAAAATAGTCTAGCGTATAGGTTAGAAATTGTACATCAGACAGAACAGCAACATGGAAAACCATAACCTCAAAAAAACCCCCAAAACTGTGAGGAAATAATCATGTTCTAGTCTTGAGTGTATTGAGTGAAGTAATAAAAAAAAGTGTTTACTACCTCTACTGGCTATGCTAACAGCCTCAAAATTTATAGCTGTAATCTTATTTACATGTAAGAATAAGATTGCTTAAAACTTAATAGAGCATTTGTGGAGTGTATGAAACTACTTAGTCAAATACTGTGAAGAAATACTTGTCTCCAAATGAAGCTGAACAGTCAGAGCCATCATATGGCTTTAAGAGGTGTTTGAAAAGTACCACTGAGTTACCAGGCTCTTGATCAGTGTGGTAGTTGTGCCCAGCTGTGTTAGCGTTTCGAAGGTGGAGTTTCTTCTCTCTAGACCCTGATCGTTTTGTTGGGTTTTTAAATTTTCATTTACTACTTTTTTTTACCTACAGTCTGTTCCCAAGATGTCTTCTCCCATAGACCAATGAATAGGTAGATGAGGTTAGCTAGTGTTGC
This sequence comes from Semnornis frantzii, assembly GCA_013399775.1. Classification (NCBI taxonomy): domain Eukaryota; kingdom Metazoa; phylum Chordata; class Aves; order Piciformes; family Ramphastidae; genus Semnornis; species Semnornis frantzii. The sequence goes on from VWYK01005583.1 coordinate 75,285, forward strand.
ATCAGAGAGGGAAAAAAAATACAGGAACAGGAAGGCTTATTTTGTTTATGGTAGCACAAGAAATCAGTTTCTGCCAAGGAAAGTTTTACCAGGAAACAGAAAGAAAATATTTTTCTTTGGGCTTCAACGTTTAAGTTCCTGCTGGGTAGAAAATGTGCTGCCTCGATTTCTGGAGGCATTCTACACTGGATTGGTAAAGCTCTTCAGAAGCTGCAGCAGATGACTTTGAAGTTTCTTCCAGCCCAAATTATCTAATGTCCTTTGTGTTAAAGACAGATGAAATATGTTTGTATTTACTTTCAAGGAAGCTTTTAATATTTTGTTAACTTAGATCGAGATACTGAAATGATTGTGTATGCTTTGAAAAAAATGTTAACCCTCCCCAACACCTACTGTGCATGTTGTGTGTTGGTTTGGTCTTTTTAGAACATGGATTCTCAGAAGGATGTTCAGCCTCCAAAGCAGCAACCGATGATTTACATTTGTGGAGGTAAAGACATCAGTGAATGTTTTTTATTTGTTACTGGACGTTTGATGTTTTAATAATGAAGAGTACATAAATATCAATAGTTGCTATATAAATACAATTTGCTAATCTGTTGGGTTTTTTTTTTTCCCCCACAGTATCTTGATGTCATTCATCTCTTGATACAAACTCACTAAAATTATTTTTTATTATCTTTGCCAAGATACAAATTTGACTGTTATGACATTTGAATGTTAGCTGTGCATTTACAATGCTGGTTTTGTGTCCTGCTGCCTTTATCTCCCTCTTTCACATCAGAATGTCACACAGAAAATGAAATAAAGGCAAGAGATCCTATCAGATGCAGAGAATGTGGCTACAGAATTATGTACAAGAAAAGGACAAAACGATGTATCCTTTCACATAAGCAGTTAGATGCATTCGGGAAGCTGTGGATGGAGACAAAGTATAAGAGGTATAGTATGGAAGATCTGAGTAACTGTAACTGTAAGAATCTTGCAAGGCCAGAAGTCAGTACAGTAAAGTACTGTAGGGAAATCTCTGCAGTGTGATTTGGCACCTTGTTTTCTTTCCTGGCACTGCGGGTTGTTTTGTTGTGTTTTTTTTCCCCATTTTCTATGCAAAACAGAATAAACTGTGATAGTCTGGGAGCTGTATGGTCAGCTCAGCCTTTTAAGAAAAGTGGTGTGGGGTTAATTAAAGATGGATTTTTTAAAATGGTTTTATGTATTTAGTTGTGACTTTGGACTTTAAGAGAAAAGGTGGGTTTTTTCCCTCTGCCCCCTCCCCCAAGTCTTTTTTCTCCCTGCCCATTTTTCAACTACAACACTTGTTTTTATTTTCCTTTAACTGCACTATTCCAGTGGTAGTTTTTGATGCCCGATAAGGTCTGATGAAGATAGAGGAACTTCGTGATGCAGCTTAATCTTTCTGATGACTTGCTTTGTAAATCCATTTAGGTATAAATGCACACTCTTATTTGTTTGAAGAAACTGTAATATTAAATTGTACTCTGATACTACATTTTGTGTTGTCTTCTAGCATTTGATTTCTAGAGCTGTCATTAGCGTTCCAGTCAGAGCATGCAATATTTTTTTTTTAAGTTCAGTGGTACTGTATTATTTTTGAGAGAACCTTTTAATTACTTTCATCTAAATGTTACCTGCATTTTAATCCTGTTAAACGTTCTTTAAACTCCTATGAACTGCAGTTTGGATAGATTCTACTGAAAAGAAATAGCTACACAAGGTTAGGTCTGAAATGTAGGGCTGGATTTCAAAACAGGAAATCTTAGAAGAACTTGAACACCCAATTGGACACCCAGTTGTGTAGGGAGTGCCAAAGAATCTCTCAGAAGAGAGGAGGAAAGCAGGGTAAATGTAAAGAACCAATGTATCAACAGAATTTTTCAAAGTGCTTTTTGACTTGGTTATGCTTAAGGCAAGTATGGTCAGAGACGCCTCTGAAGTAGACTCGGCTGCTCAAGGCATCATCCAGCCTGGCCTTGAGTTGCCCACTGAAGAGAGTGCAGTACCAGTGCTACGAAAGGTCTGGATAAGGGATGCGTTTGGTTGAACCGCGGGCAGGCTGGGCGCGTCTGCCACAGACTAGAGAAGAGCCGGGGAAAGTGTGGACCTGCTGCAGAAAGCGGGCCCGGGGGACTCTAGGGCTGACGGCGGTGCTACGGTAGGCACCCGGGAGCCCGGCCATGGGAGGGTCTTGGCTGTTAATGATCGCAGCTAAATAAAGCACTAAGTCGAAAGCAAAGAAATGATGCTTGAGTAAGCCTCTCCCGGTGCAGTTCCTTGTCTCCCAGCCGGAGGGGTGTGGGGGGTACACGGCCGTGCAGCTGCGCATGCGCCGCGGTGGGCAGATACTGGCTCGCGTCCGTCTGCGGCGACGGCGGCAGCAGGCCGGTGGGTGCTGAAAGCTGCCACGGAACGGCAGCGTCGCTGCTAGGGGTGGCCGGGGCGAGGCTCCTAAGGAGTCTCTGAGGGAGGGCAGCCCCGTGTTCGTACCGGCGGCCCCGTGTCCGTACCGGCGGCACTGCCGCTCTTCCGGGCTCGGCCCTGCGCGCTGCCGGCCGCCCTGTCGTACATAGCAACCGTTGCTAGGGACGGGCGGGCCCGGCTGCACGGCGCTGCGAGGGAGCCTGAGGGTGTCCTTGAGGTGAGTTCTGACCTGGGGAGCGGGTGGGAGCTGTCCCTGGCTGCACGGCGCTGCGAGGGAGCCTGAGGGTGTCCTTCTGAGGGGAGTTCTGACCTGGGGAGCGGGTGGGAGCTGTCCCTGGCTGCGCGGCGCTGCGAGGAAGCCTGAGGGTGTCCTTCTGAGGGGAGTTCCCGGCTGGAGGAGGGCTCGGCCCGCAGGAGAGGAGCGCCTCCGGCCCCGCGGAGCTGTGGCGCCTCGCAGCCCAGGTGCCTTGTACCGCATTGCCTCAGAGCTGCGCCGGACACCCGAAGGGACTCCTTCTTAACGTCCGTGGAAATGCTGAAACTGGGGAGAATCGCTGCAGTTCTACGCTGAGAGCCTCTCTTGCTCTTTTCTCATGTCTCTCCAGCGTGTCGTTTCTTTCCCAATGCCAACACTGAATTCCTGGGGTAGAATCCCATCCTATGCAATACCGAATTATGACCACTTACTCTTTGAGTGATACTGCATTGCAAACAGTTTTGTGCAAGCCCAAGTTAATCTGTGCAGTTATGCCGGATGTTAAAACCCAGTCATTTTAAGTGCTGTTTAATACATGGGGAAAACAGACTAATTTTTGCTCCATCGAGCAAAAAAAATGAAAATAGAAAAAGATGCAGAAAATCAAAGGTAGAGGGAGACAGGAAGTGTCCAGTTTGAACACCTCGGTTCATCGGTTACAGACTCAGCAGACAGGGTTCAGATTAGTACAGTAATAGAATCAGACAAGAAAATGCCCTTAGTGAGCAGAGACCAAGGATCAGATTTGTTTTGGCTGCAGAGAAGGGAAAGGTTGCCATTCCATTGGATACATCTTCCCTTTGAAAAGTGTGGAGAGTCCTGCACCAGCTTCTCCTTCTTCTCCACCACATCTGCTTAAAAAAGGCAATGCTTTAGGTGTTTAAAGAAAAGCAGTGAATGTTGGAGGCAAAAGCTGACAATTCTTTTATCACTCACAAATCAAGAAACAGTAGGGGTTGGAAGGTGAGGCAGGCAAGGAGGGCACTTGTGTTCTGCCATGGCCATGAACTTGCCTCCACTCACCCCTTTCATTTGGCTTCTGTCTTCCACCTGGCCAGGACAGGATACAGGGGCCCTTGACCCTGGGGGCTATCTGGCCAGCACAGGGAAGGCAGAGTCCATCTCCTTCTCACACTCCCTTGTAGTCCTCAGCCTTTCAACCTCCTCTTTCACCTCAGCCAGCAGGCTGAGCAGATCATTTCCCTGCTCACAGACAGCACAGGTGTGTTCTTCCTAAGTGTTCTGCATTGCCATGGCAGGAGAGTTGCTATATATATGTTTTTTTCAAAACATGAAAGATCTGTAACCACACTGCTGTCAGGAAACCTCTGTCTGCAAATTGGAAAATGTTCCTTTGTGGCAGTAGATCTGCTCACATAATAGAGCAGTGCTTCAGAGCAGAAACAGGGTTATTCCTTCTATTAGCACTGCTTCAAAATATCACTGAGTGCTTACAGAATCACTAGATTTTTTTTTTCCTTGTAATATTTAGTTATGGGTGATGACTCAGGATCGTTTTTCCTGGACCAAGGAACTACTAAAACGTATCAAATACCTATTGGTCATCTGGACTACAAGTTCATTGAAAAATGCACAGATATTAAGCACCTGGAAAAGATTCTCAGGGTATTGAGGTAAACATTTTATTTTCTTAACCTTCATTACTCATTTTATTCCTGTTCTGTAAAATTTGAAGGAACCTGTGCCTAAATACTCTTTCTTGTCTTGAACCTCTTTATAACTAACTTAAAAATCCAAACCCTAATAATTAAACCCATGTTTTGTTTTGACCTTCCAAGAGGTGCGAGCAGCTCAGTTGGGGTTTTCTCAGTTCAGTTCTACCATGAAGGCCTCTCACCCAACTGTGGTCAGTTCAGAGGTTATGACTGTTTAACTTTTGCTGACATTAACACAAAAGCACTTTCCTGTGAGCAGTGTGATGGTAAATTTGAACTCCTTATGTGTGTGCATTGGGCAGTGGTTGAAGCCTAAGTCACTAGAATTTTCTGATCAAAAATGTTACTAGGCAATAGTGGAATCCAGCTGTAACAGGAGAAGTCTTCTGCAGTCTCTGTAGTGACTACACATGGAGAAAATATAGAGGGCACAGTGCAGTTTAATTATTTTTTTTACTTTCATACCTTTGCATTTTAAAGATCTGGAGAAGAAGGATGTTACCCTGATCTTACATTGTGTTGTGAAAAGCGTATTGAGCTTTTAGACCCAAGGAGCAGAGCTCTAAGAAAAGACAAGCCTGCAGCCACAGCCTCTGACTTCACAGCTGAAGAATGGGAAGCAATTAATGGTGAACTGCTGGTACAGTAGAACTCTAATTTATAATGGTTGGTGACAGAATCACTTTGATGTACCAATCTTCCTCCTCTTGTGCCTGAGTGTAATTATTTGATTAAATGATGAAATGATCACAGGATTGTGTTGGGGTTTGTTTGTTTGATTAAATATTTTTAATTAGTGTCACTGAATATTTAATACTCTAATTTAATTTTTTTTTTGGTAGATTGCTTTTTATTCAAAAAAGTGTAGTTGCTTTTTGTGCACTATGAGGAGATCTCTTAGGGTTGTTGTAGACTATGAAGTATGTCTGCTCTACTGCTTTAAGGTACAGATACATTATTTGTTTATTTTCAGAGCTGGGTGAGAGAAATGAGGGAAGAGGATGAGAAACCACAGCTGCTGAGAGCAGACACTCTGCATGACACAGGAGATAACCTGCCTCCAGTTCGTTGCTCCAGCAGCTGTCTGTCTGCTGATCAGGTATCTCCAGGTTTCCAGTGCATGTTAATTGCAGGGCATTTTCTATGTAAGAAAGGCCTTTGAGTCTTTCTCACAAGGTCTGTTTTGTTAACCAGAAGTTAAAACTCTGTAAGTTCCCTTGCAAGAGTCAATGCTTAAACAAGAGAACCTGTAGTAATGTTTTAGTTCTGATCAAGAATTCACTTCTGGAGCAAATCTCCATTAGTACTCTTTTATATTCCTTGATTCACATTAAACCTATGAACTAAGTTCTTTTGGGATAAATTTGAGCAGGAGCTTTTCTCCAGCTGCCAGCAGGTTTTTGTTCCATCAGATCAGACAGGAGCTAGTCCAAAATAAATGCCATGAAACACATAGGGATGGATGCTGGACCCTCTGCACCAACTGCTCTGCTCCATAGACACTTCTGTCTTGGGTTGCACTGGTGTATGTGTAGCCTTTTATACCTCGAGTTGGCATCCCAGCTTTAGCCATGCCCCTTTAGCTATGCAGCATACTAGCAAGTCTTCAGAACTACAGAACACATGCTGGCAGTTTGCCCTAGCTGTCAGTTTCCTCATGTTCTTCGTTTCACTCCAAAGTTTCTTCTCCTACTTTACACTTTGCAACTAGTCAAGTTCTTATCCCTGTTCTCTGCACAAGGTTTAGGTGTTGGCGTTACACATTTGGAATATACAGCAGGATGCATATGTAACCATAGCTCACGTTCCAGAAATCCCCATCTAGGAGTTTCCTTCTCCAAACATGCTATCTTGTCTAGATTCTTGAAAGAAGTTCTGAAGTGCTATAATGTCAAAGTTTGTTTAACCTAACATTATGGATAGTCACCAGTGTTTACAGGAAGGGTCTCATTTGCATTATGTAAATGGAGCTGTTTACATCCACCTGCAGAACTATTTGCTTGTGGCAGTGTCACCACAGGAAAGCTAGTTTAAGAAATTACTACCTGTTCCTTGGGTCCAGTTTATCACATGCTGGCACAGGTGTTTAGGATTTGTACTCTAATCACAAAGGCAGGTTCTTTGAACACAGATCATTGTAAATCTGCAACTCTACAGACAGTTGCATTGGTCTAACCCAGTGAGCAATGGAGTGCAAGGTAAGAGGGCTGAATGGCCAGGACAGAGTGGAAGGGAGTATTTTGAACTGGCTGTTCCACTGTGGAATACCTGTTTGGAACCACGCCTTGCTATTAAGTGTTGTTTGAGTCAACAAGCTGGGAGGGACATACAAGAAGTATTGTCTCATGGCTGAGGGAGAAGACATGCCCAAGGTGCCAGCTACAGAATCAGAATCACAGAATCATAGCATTGTTTTGGTTGGAAGAGACCTCTAAGATCGAGTCCAACCTTCAACCTAAAGGTCCTGCTAAAGCAGCCCCCACAGACACACTTTAGGTTAAAGATGCATTTTTGTTACATCCTGATCATGCACTCGAAGGTTTATTTTAACTTTTTTCTTGCTTTCATCCTTGCTTTAAAAGATCTGTTTCCCAAATAGGTTCCATATGTCAGCTGTACCTGTTATTTCGACTGATTGTTGCAGGAAGGTACTAAGAATAAATGTGGGGTAAGGCATGGCTCAGAGAAGGAGCTTGTCTAAAAGCTAGAATGTGTGTAAATCATGCTGGGAATTAGCTTGAGTGGAGGCTGAAATAGTCAAGTTCAGACATTGTTTTGAAGTCAACCAAGTCTCCAAGACTATGCTGAGATTAGTCATGAGTAGTGTTAGTTACTAGCAGTCTGTACTGCAGAAAGAACATGTTAAAAGGGCTATGAATTTCCACTTTAACAAATGGCCTTACAGGCTGACTGCTTCTCTTTCAGACTAAAAGATCACAAAGCAAAGAAAGAAAGAGGAGAAACATCCCACGGGATTACAGTGAATGGGACAAGTATGTTCAACACCTGATACTTACCTGTTTAGCCATGGAACATGGTTGCTGGGATTTAAAGTATCTAAGGTCAATGTTTCAGGGACCTACAGCCCTTAGTTGAGATGTGGGGGGTTCACAAGAAACGTTCTGTTGAAATGCAAATGCTGTGTTTTCTGGTGGGGTTGTCCCTGCCCATGGAGCTAGGGATCCTTAAGGTCCCTTCCAACACAAGCCATTCTGTGAGTCTATGATTGTGGTGCTAGCAGTTCAGAACAATTCAGTCTATAGTTTGCTACAAGCTGCTGGAACTATAACAGGGCAGCAAAAATACAAATGAAAAAAAAAAAAAAAAGTGATTTTCTTCCAGATTTCATTTTTCCTTTCAACATCTAAAATATAAAGTCTGTGGAGGTACATAAAAGCAAGGATTTACAATTAGCTTAAATTATTTGTTTTAAAGCACTTCTAAGATTATTTAAGATGGGCTTATAAATTTGATCTTCTGTATTTTTAAGGCCACAATTCTAAATTAAACCCAAAACTGATGAATTCCTGCACTGAGCCCATAATGAAATTTCCAAACTGTCTCTGCTTCAGGCAGAAATTATTCCTGTTTTCAAGCCTGTTGTGGAAGGCAAAGGCAACTTTTCATCCAATCCTATACAGACAAGCAGATCTAGATGGTGCAGGAATTGGTTATTGCTGGCTGGTTTATAGCACTATGGCAGCAATGCTCATTTGATATCAATTCCTAAACACTAGTTTCAAAAGCTGTCTCAGAGTAGCCTTGGAAGTGTCTGCTGCTGCTTTGAAACCTCTCACATTTACTGTATGAGTTGTTTTGAAGCTGTTTCTTAGGTATTTTGGCAGAAGTTGACAGAGCTACTGGGCAGGGCTGGGGTTGAGCCTGATGCCACTGTCTGTGGAGATGGCAAGGAGGTGAGGCAGACATTTTTCTCTGTTGGTTTTAACCAGAAACAAGGAAGAAGAGAGGAGGTAAATACAAGCAGAAGTCCATGAAACAACAGCACAAGGACAGGAGATGAGACTAAACTAGTCAGGGAAAATTGAACAAGGCCTTTCCCTCCTTTCTTTAGATTTATAGTGGAAATACAGCATGCCTTTTGGTTAGGACATGAGTCTCACTTGGCAGCATTACTGAGTTTGTTATTTGTGTTCATTTAAGGCTGGATGTGGAAATGGAGTGTTCTAAAATTGATGAAGGCTGCGAAGAAAGTACCTCAAAAGCAAGGATTTTTAGTAGGCCAAGTCTACCTGTAATCCAAAAGGAAATAGACACCTCTGGTAATGTCTTAGAAACATTTATCTGCTTTGATTGTAGTACTGTCTTGTAGACTGTCAATACAAATGGTAGAAGCATATTATAGACTTAAAAGGCTCTAGAGATGCTAGAAGTTGTAAGGTCGATTGAGCTTGAAGACTTGCTTAGAAAAAATCTAGCCTGGATGTGATGATCAGTGAAAAGATTTGAGTTGTATTTAGGCTAAGGGCTCTAGGTAAAGTAGTAAAGCACACAACTGCTGTTCTAAACCAATGGCAGAGGCTGGCCAACCACTTTCAGCTTGCACTCTCAATCATATCCTACCAGAAGAATTTAGGTTTAATTGTAGAAAATAAAATACACATTGGTCTTCTAGTAATCCACGTTCTTTCAAATAAACAATATACAGGTGATGACATTCAAGGGATTGTAGCTGCCAGCAATTTGACTGCACTGTGCAAGTTGCCAGTTGTTCTGTATAGATTTTCTTTCTAGGCATGACAAAGAAAGAGAAGATTTTTATCGCTACTCGTGAAAAGGAAAAGGGCAACGAGGCCTTTGCCACTGGTGACTATGTGGAAGCAGTGATGTACTATACTCGGTGAGGCAGGACTGTTGGCTTCTTGCACTGTAATGAATCTTGCTTCTGAATATTGTTTTATTGTTTTTAGAACAATGCAATTACAGCAACTTTTTCCTGGAGCAAGTAGTGATAGTAAGATTATTTTCCAGAAGGCAGAAAGATTTGACAGAAGAATGCTTCAAGCAGTGTTGCATCCTGACAATAGAGATAACAGAGAAGTAATGACAGGACACAGTCTGCAGGTGTCACAGACTTGTGCAGCTTTTCCAGACCCACTGAGATTCAAGGGCAATTTTACACAAAGAAAAAGATAGAGTGTGTTGAGAAGCTAAATTATAAATTAGTTCTAATTAAGCAATCTCTGGCACCATTCATCATTTGAATCCCAGCTGCTGTTATTCCTCAGACATGCTCCTGGCACCATAGCGGCTAAAGCCTGCCTGCAGTACCAGCCACACAGCCAGGGACTGGCCTGCACAGTTCAGCCACTGCTTTCTGAGTCTTTCCCTTCGACAGACAAGATCAAGTTGAAGACCATGTGGCTCTCCATAGTCTTCCTTGTAACACCAGGGCTCTGTAGTCACTCTTGATACTCTCAGAAGCTTTATTTGGCACTTTCATCCAAGTCTACAGGAATGGCAGCAAGGGGCAACAGTCAAAGTGGTAGGTGTGCCATGGCATCTCCTCTGTGGCATCTCCAGTCAAAGCCCTGGCAAGCAGCAGGCCTCTGGAGATGGTAAATCTAGTTGGAGGATGGTTGCCTTGGGTCTCTCAGGAGAGGCTTCCTAACCACTGTTGTGGGTAGAGTATCAGCACTGATAGATAGTTGTAATGTTATTTTCAGCTGCCAATAGTGAAATGTTGCTGCATTTGCTTTTCTAAGCCTACCATGGTCAATATTCAACTTTGCAGGAGTCACACAGTAATACCCACTGCAGCTGCGTATAATAACAAAGCTCAAGCAGAAATCAAACTTTGCAACTGGGACAGTGCCTTGCAGGATTGTGAGAAGGTACTAGATATGGAACCTCACAACATAAAAGGTAAAGGGGAACATGAGGTTGACCACCTGTGTGTTATTTTGCTCCTAGCACATAGACAATCATGTTGTTAGTTGACTTGACTGAGCTTTAGATCAGGTCCAAGTCTGACCGAGGAAAGAAAGTAGCCCCTCACAATAATTCTGTCAGCGTGTGGGGGTCAGGGAAGCTTTATGCAGCTCACCTCTTGGTCTGTAATGGACACAGTTAGGCAGTACCCTGGAGCTATGTTTTTCATATACTGACTATATAAGCCCTCTTGTATTTGTGCACCACCTTAAAAAATACATGACAACAATTAAAGCTGCTGACTCAGTCTTTTCTGAAAGGAAGAGCTTGGGTGCAGCTAACTATATTTGCATGGGAGGAGGCCAAAAAACTGGAAAAACATGAAGAGATTCACACTTCATGATCACTACCAACAGCTGCCATGTGAAATTGTCGTGTTAAAAATGACCAAGAGAACAGTTATTACTAAGAAAGAGTAATTAGGAGGTAAACACACAATTTAAAAACTGTTTTAAACTTACTATGTCTAGGGGGGAGAGTGTATTTGTGTCCAGTTTATGCTTCAAACACTTCAGTGATTCACTGTGTCCCTTTGTAGCTCTGCTGCGCCATGCCACTGTGTGCAGTCAGCTGCAGAGTTACCAGACAGCCATAGAGGATCTGAACAAAGTGTTGTGTGTTGAACCAGGAAATTTTCTAGCTAAGGTAAGGATAAATGGATCCACTGAATGTGACTAAAAAGAGCTTGTATGAAGTTGTAGCATAAAGCCAGAACAGTTTATGTTGTTTGACCTGAAGATGAGTTTTGTAGGCACACTCAATCTTTTGTGCCAATGATCAGTTTTCCAAACCCGTATAGGAGCCTGTGGTGGAAATCAGTCATAGAATCCTAGAATGGCTTAGGTTGGAAGGGACCTCAGAGATCATCTACATCAACCTCCCCACCATGGGCAGGGACAGCTCTCAACCTGACCTTCAGGACCCCCAGGGAGGAGGCAGCCACAGCCTCCCTGCGCACCCTATTCTAGAGTCTCACCACCCTCAGACTGAAGAACTTCTTCAGCTCCTGCTCTGCCTCAGCATTCAAACCATCCCCCCTTGGCCTGTCTCCAGACACCCTCAGGAACAATCTCTCTGCAGCCTTCCTGTAGGATCCCTTTGGGCACTGTCAGGCAGCTCTAAGGTCCCCTCAGAGTCTTCTCCACATTGAACACCTCCAGCTCCCTCAGCCTGTGCTCCTAGCAGAGGTGCTCCATCCCTTGGATCATCTTTGTAGACTCACTCCAACAGCTCTGTGCCCTTTTTATGCTGGGGACTGGATGCAGCATTGGAGGTGAGGTCTCACAAGAATGGGGTTAAGGGACAGAATCCCTTCTTTTGCCCTGTGAGCAAATCTTCTCTTCATTACTTAACTGTGAGAGTCCGGAGGCACTCAGGTCCTCTCTGCTAATGTAATTTAGGTGCCTACAATTTTGCTGCTCTGTGTGCTACCAGTATCAGTGTCTTAGCTGATGGAAGCTATTTGGAAATGTCTGTCAAAAAGCTCCATTGGGGTAGGTGGGTTTAGCTCTGACGTGGAACTTACATGAGAAATTCAAAATGGATGCCAAGCTTTTATTGTTAGAGTGGTGAAGGTAACCCAAAGGGAGAGAACCTGGACTCTTCAGGAGCTCATGTGGATTATTTATTTCCTGTATATCAAGTGCAATTTCTATACCTATGTAAACTGTTTCTGCTCTTGCTTTTTTTTTTTTTTTTCTTTATTGCAGAAAANATTTGCCTCTTTGAAGAATGGGATTAGATCTGAGTGTGAAATCCAGAATCCAGTTTTACTGCACACCTTTGGAGTTATTTATAGAAAGGGCACAACAGAGCAGATGGAAAATGTTGCTACAGTTCACCTGCTGCCTGTGTCATTGATACCTGCCTCAGTGGGGGATTTCTTCTAGTGTTTGAGAACATGTCCTGTTTCTTAGCTCTTTCTCTCACACAGCTCTCCTGCCTTCCCATCATCACATTCTCCTTCTGCAGTTTTCCTCCCCTGATTGAATCCAGGGGTGTAAGACTGACCATGTAGCACGTAACTTGATTTTGTTATTTGCATTGAAAACTATCAACCTTTTTTTTTTTTGTTTTTTCCTACTTTTTATTGCAAGAGTTCATCTGTGTGCTCTGCAAGTGTGTATTAGAGGCAAGCACCATGTAATTCTTGTGCTGTATGTAGTTTACAAGCAGCTAAGTGCAGCTCCTGCTCCTGGATTGCTGTGTGTCTAAGTGCTGAGATGAAGCCACTGGCACAATCAGAATACCTGACTGGGAGAAAGTGTGGAAGCAGGGGCCACTGAGGCTTGCACTGCAGTTTGTCTGGGCTCCATCCTGCACCAGAATAGCATCCCCAGGTTGATTTTCTGTTGGTTCTTCATGACAAGTCTTTATCCTGAAATGAAATCAGCCTGTGGGCTTTCAGGCTGAACTGTGAGTCCTGGGCATCACTTCAGTAGTGCATGATTGTTTGTACACAGATTTAAGGAAAATCCATTTTGCAAAATCTGTAAATATCCATTAAGTCTTCTCAGCTAAAACCCAGCTGCATCCTGTCCCTAGCCTCACAGATAAGTTAATTTGAGGTTGCCCTCCACTGGGAGCATCCAGGTGACTAAGTGCCTTCTAGCACCATAGGAAGACTCCCATTCTGTTGATGAAAGGTTAGGCTTGTAAACACAGGGCAGACTGTCAGCTGGCCTCAGTGGCCTGTGTGCCTGTGATGGTGTGAGTGGGTTTGAGATGTGGGAGGCCAGCAGCTTCAGGAATTACTATCTGTTCCAACTGAAACACATACCAAGTCAGTCCAGGTTTTCAGTAAACCTAATTCATCCTGTGAAGAGAGCCCTGGGGCTGTGTTGTCTGGAGAGAAGGCTGAGGGGGGATCTGATTAATGTCTGTGAACATCTGAGGGGTGGGTGTCAGGATGAAGGTGCCAGGCTCTTTTTGGTGGTGTCCAGTGGTAGGACAAGGGACAATGGGTACATGCTGGAACACAGCAGGTTCCACCTCAACCCACCTGGATGTGTTCCTGTGGGACCTGCCCTGGGCACTCCTGCTCTGGCAGGGGGGTTGGACTGGATGATCTGGGGAGGTCCCTTCCAAGCCCTGCCATTCAGTGATCCTGTGATGTATTGTGGCCCTTAATTAAACAGGGCCATCGGCAGAGCCCTGATCTGCAGCTTTCCAACACAAGCAGGGCTTGATAGCACTCTGCATTGCTCCTCTTGATTTTCTGAACATGTTTTAGGACATGAACATCTTCAAATCAATCTGGATTCTTTGGCTTTGCAGTTTCACTCTGCCTGCAATTATTGCATGTGGAATAATGAATCATTTATTTGATATTACAGGTAGTTAGTTCTTCAGACTGGATGGATGGGTGGGTGTGTGGAGGTCTCAAATATAAATAATTTACCTCTAATTTTATGAAAAAGTCTGTGTGGGTAGAATAGATTTATCCTATCATTGCACCCACTGTGGAGTACAAATGTATTGTGAAACATGGTATTTCAAAACAGAGATCACAGCTAGGAAGGAGGCAGCTGGAGCTTTTGTCTGTTACCCACTAGGAAATCTGTTGTTTTTAGTAACTGTATGCTTTCCCATCCTGTCCAGTTTGATTTCAGTAACATTTTGTGCATTGAAAAACCCCAAACATTTCTGTACTTTGGAGCAACTTGGAGTTCAGTCAGCTCCAAGAAGGTTAGTTTAGGTCAGTATGAACTGGCACTCCAATACATGAGGGGATAAAAAAATTCTATTGGACTTATGAACACATCAAGAAGTTAAACCCCAGTATCCTAACAGTGCCAAAGCACTGAGCTGCCTTTGTGTGACCAGAGACAGGCTCTCTGCAGAAATCTGTCTGAATACTGTGGTGGGAACCTGCTAGGAATTTGGGTGGGTAAGGAATATTCATGCAGGGTAATATCTGATGCCCTTAGTGTATTGTTTTTCCTGATCAGTAAGACACAATAAAGCAGTATTTATATAAGGCTTTTTGATACTATGTTTACATGAAGCCTTTCTGGGAATTATTTACAAGCTTTTATCCCTCCTGTTCCGTATTTGAGGAATGTTTTGAAGGGTGCAACGTTACTGGATTGTTAGCTGTGTGTTTACCATGCAGCAGTTGGATTCCAGCCTGGAAAAATCAAAGCCTCGGTATTACACAAGCCAGTACCGAAAGAGTTAACGTCAAGGTGAACTCTGTACCATTCCAGCACTACAGAAAAGGGGCTCACGGTATGCCCAGCAAGGAGAAATGATGTTTCATAGCGATACCTTGTCAGTAATAATGGCAAGTTACTTCCAAGAAGGAATTTTGCTGTTCTTGGAAGTGTTTTCTGAGGCAACCCTCGCTAACCTCAGGCCTCCCGAAGGACGTGGTGCCGCGTCCCTTGAATGCACACCCCTCCGCTGCCAGGACGGTAGTTCCTTCTGATGATGCAAGCTCTAACTCAGCTCATTAACCTCCTTGTAGAAACTGGCGTGCCAGTGAGGGAGGAGGCGGAGGAGGCGGCTGCGATGGGCAACGCGCAGAGAAAGTCTCATAGCAAAGGAGGCGGCGGGAAGGCGGAGGATAGAGACACACAGAAGCAGAAGGACTCTCCCGAGAGCAGATTGAAAAAGGGCAAAGCCGAGAAAAAAGCACCAAAGCATTCGTCAGAGCACGAAGAAGAGGCGAATGGCTATTTACACAGCGACCAGAAGAGTGCAAGCCCCGAGCGGGAGCTCTCCAGGTCGCATGGAGCAGGCTGTCAGTCGGCTGGCGGTGGCAGTTCTGCGCTTCCTCCTGCTGCAGCTAAGCTGAAAAGTGAAGGAAATGAGTTGTTCAGGAGTGGGCAGTTCGGAGAAGCTGTGCTCAAGTACTCAGAAGCAATCGAGTGTGTCACTGGTCTCGGTAAGTGTAACACCTTATGCCTCGCTCTGGGATTGGTGTGCAGATGACGACCTAGCCCAGCCTAGCCCTGGATTTTTGGCAGGAGCTACTCTGCAGTGAATTCTTTGTCGTTTCAGTAGGTGACACAAAATATATAAAGATCCGTGAAGCAGTTCAGCTTCCTTGGGACAGAGATGTGTTTGTGTAATTCTTGGTGACATGATAAAGGAGAGCTCCTTAAGCTTTGCGTTGTCAGCAAACTGCATCATTGCAGTGCAGCTTACACTGGGCAAGTCTTTAATTCTTGCATGTTATTTTAATAATGACCTTTGGCTTTAATTGTAACTTCTTTTAGGAGAACAAAGTCCAGATGATTTAAGCATCTTGTACTCAAACAGAGCAGCATGTTATCTCAAAGAAGGGAACTGCAGTGACTGCATTCAGGATTGTAACAGGTAATTTGCAACCTCTGATGTAGAGCAACAGCATTCCTGATGATGAGTAGACACTTAACTGATATGTTGCTATTGCAGCTTGACTTGGGACAGCCTTCACTAAGGTCTGATTCTCTGAACGGCAGAGATCTTTGCCAGTTATGTAAACAATCACATGGAGCCCAGGAAGGAGTATGTTGGAGCTTACTGTGTGAGGGCAGTTGTTAGGCTTCTGTCCACACAAATGCATAGCAGGATTAGAATTCTTCATATAAAAGCTCACTTCAGTGATTCTCTGTAGTAACTTACTTGTAAAAGCTTTGTTAAGCCAGATGCTTATCACGGTGTTGGAGAGTGCTTTCAGGCATCTGTATGCTTTATATGTGTGTGTTTTCTGTGTTTGGTTTGTTGCTTTGGGTTTTTAAATATATACTTGCCATGGTCATAAACAGTAATTAGGGCTGTTCAGGAGGTGAGGTAAAATCCTTTCTGCTTATTATGGTTTTGAGGATACAGGAGCTGGAGAATAGATGCTTGCAATAAATTCCAAACACTGCCTTCCACTGAGTGATTACTGGATTTCTAGGTAGCTTTTTTTTCTTTTTATTTTCACAGATAGGGTTAGTAAAACTTAAGCTTATGTTCAAAAAGGATCCCAAGACAGAAATCATATTAATCAGCTGGAGTTTATTTACAGCACAACTCAACTGTTGAAAAACCCCAAACCTAAAAATAAATGATGCACATGCCTTTGTTTTAACTAAATGTTTGACTTACTGTATGGATTCTGCCTGGCAGAAGAGTTTTCTGAAAATGTCATCTGAAAAAGCAGACTTGTTGAGAGTCTCTGGTTAAGCTGATAACCTGAGCTGGCCTGCTGATCCGCCAGCACGTCTGTTTGGCATGCTGCAAGTGTGTAAGACTCCAGCTGAAATCACTAATGCAAAGCTTTGGGGGGTCATATTCTTACCATAGAATCATAGGATCAGTGTTAGGGGTTGGAAGGGACCTCTAGAGGTACCTAGTTGAAGCTTAATTTCTTACTAGTTAAGGGTAGTGTCCTTAATGCCATGCCTATGTGTCATGGGTGCCCAAGGACCCAGGATACTTGGAAGTGAAATGGAGACTAGAAAGCAGAACTGCCAAGCACTCATGAAGTAGGCAGTGATGGTTAAACATTGTCTAGGCCACACAACATAAAGGACTACCTTGGAGTAGTTTACCTGATTTTTAAAGCAAAAAAAGTGAGAGTTCTTGTATGTGACACAAAAGAAGAGTGAGAGCTGTGCCACTTCAGGGATCGATAGTCCTGTCCTCCTTGGCTGCGTCACTGCCAGGCCTGGCTGGAATCACAGAGTTCTTATGTGTAGTTGTGTCTATCATAGCCAGTTTTACTGATGTCTTCAGTGGCTGTTTGACTCCTGCACTTCCCTTCTGCTTGTTGTCCAGAGCTCTGGAGCTTCAGCCCTTCTCCCTGAAGCCTCTTCTGCGCCGCGCCATGGCCTGCGAGTCCCTGGAGCGGTACCACCAGGCTTACATTGACTACAAAACTATCCTGCAGATAGACAGCAGCATCCAGGCAGCCAGTGACAGTGCCAACAGGTAACTCCTCTGACACGCTTTCTGCTAGCAGGCCAAACGCAAGAGTAGTTGGGCTTGTGTTTCACATGCTCCCTCTGTTCTGTGTCCCTCAGGGGCTGCCCAGCCAGAGGACTGGCTGCTTTGTTTAGTTGTTTTCCCATCACTTCACACTTTTCTTGTTCTAAAAATACAATCTTTGAAAGTCCTTTTTTACTGGTGGGTCAACTCGTGTTCTTTCCTGACTTGTACTTGATACCAGGTGAAGCAGTAGTCTAAGGTCCATAGCTTTCCTTTTCCTATTGGCAGTATCCTGTGCTGGTTGGAAATTTACATGTTGTGAACCCTTGAGTATGCTGCAGTTGTGTGAACATCAAAGTAGCTCCATACAGTGGTTCTTAAAGGTGTAAAAAATAGAACTGAATATTAATTCAAGTCTTAATACTCCCAATATTCTTGCTGCCAAGAGAGGTCTTAATTTCTATCACAAAGTTTTAATAGTGTAAAATTAGTGTATACACACTATTGTAATTGTGTTCTCACATACTGTAAGCATTAGGTGTGTGAATGGTAAGATTTTACATCCCTCTTTTCTTTCCTTCTATCTTTTAATGGGGAAAAAAAGCATTTCTGAAAGCAGAACAGCTATTGAGCTGAGCAGGAACCCATCTACACATGACTTACAACAGTAGATTCTGGTACCTTTTTTGGTTTTAAGGCAAGGCCATAAACACCTGCATTGTTACTTCATTAAAAAGTCTCTGGTATCTTTAAATTCTGCCTTTGTGACCAGAGATGACCAAGGCAGCTCATGGTACTTTATCACCTCCTCTTAGAAGTCTTATTTTTAGTAACACAACAAATTGTTACTGACCACTTGGATTGGTGAAGAAACTGCTTGTCCTGGTAACTGATTATTCCACTGTAAAAACCTGTTTTGCTTATTTTACCTGCAGATATGCTTTTCACATTTTTCATTGACTTGTAAGTGGCTTAGTAATGAGCTTATTTCCCTTTTTTACCTTAACTCTCTTCCTTTTCTCCTCTCTAGGCCTTCCTTATGTTTTTAGCTTCACTGCTCATTACTCTTTCCTCCCTGGCAACCCATCACCTTATTTCAGCTGCTTCTTCCTTCTTCTCTTCTCCTGGTAATTCATTTTTGCTTGCAAATTCTTAGTTTCTGAAGCATAGGCCTTGTGCATAACCGAACTTTTACTCTAATTTCCTTTTTAATCTTTGATCATTTATAAATCAAACTGAATCGTTTACCAAAGTATTAATTTTAAATTCCAAAGAGACTGTTAAAAAAAAAAATAATAAAAGAGCTGTAGTTCCCCTACTGCCTTTTAACCTAAGAGGAGAACCACAAAATGTAGTTTAATCTCTTTAATACCAGAAATATCAGGTCTTACCAACCCACTGTTACTGGAGGATTGCTTTGTTTTGAAGTTGCTGCTGGAGACTGGGCAGTGATGCTGCAGGAATGACAGGAAAAGCTCAGCCTCCTACTTGTGCCTGAGGGTGGGTTTCCTAGGTTGTGGGAAGGCCTGGCTTTCTGTGCTGATCTAACCAAGCAGGCCTTCCACAAATCTTGCACTTGAAGAGGTGTTCAGTCTGATACTTGTAGTAATTCTCACCTAACAGACAAATAGTACTTATTATGCAAAGCTTTTAGCAGACCATTTTGCAGCCAAATGGCAATAATAAAGAATGTAAGTACCTGTTTTAGTGAGAAGTCAGCTGAAAGCAAGTGTCAGCAGTTCCCTGAGTGTGTAGCATGGTGGTTCGAGGATGCTTTATTGGTTTTATTGGTAATTCTGAGGTGTTTTTTGGAGAAATTGGAAGGGCTGTATTTTGAATGGTGTGTGCCAAGTGACAGGCAAAGTCACTTCAAGCATGCTTTTGATGAGCAGCCTTGCCTAGCTTTGGGACTGTCAGTTCTGGAGTCTTCAGTCACTCTGGAGTGAGCATTTCACTACTTGCTTCCCACTGCAGAGAGGCAGGAACTATGGTGTGGGGCAATGTGTTATGCGTTTCCACTGACTAAATTAAAGTTTCCTTCCAGTTGTCTCAGCTCTTTTCATGTCTCTTAGCAAATTGCATCAGATAGCTTGGGAGCTTTATTGCAAAGTCCCAGATGAGTATTGTACTCCACAAATAGATTTGTGAGAAACCCCAAAATGCAGGATTGTTGGGTCAAGTTAGGGTGGGGGTGGTGGGGAAACAGTGTGTTTGTCCCAGCTTTGTCATGCTTTTGCAGCTACCCAGGACACACAGGTATGCATTGCTCTAGAGGCTATGCTCGAATTACTGTATTACAAGAAATCAATTAATCAAGTCCTGCAGGAGTCTTTCTGCTGATTTGCATGAATTGGATCAGTTTCTTCAACTTTTTAGGCCCATTCTGATAAGTGGAGAAACCTTAAACAAGAAGCCAATGTAGAATGAATTCTCTTGCTCTCTGTGGGAAATGCCTATGTGTAATGAATTGCCTTTTGAATGTGAAGTGTACAGTTTTGTTCTCCAGCAAAACAACCTAGAGTAAACCTTAGGGCTGTTTGATTTATGTTGGTGTGCCACGTTTTTTCTTAGCAACTGAATTCAGACTATCATTAAAAAGCCCTAAAGTTCTACTACTGGGACAGGATGCTCTGTTGGTATGGCCTGTAAAGTACTGCTTAGGAATGATACAGCCTCCGGAAGGTCACTGCAGATCACACACACACAACAACCTTCTGCTTACTCACTGAGGAAACAAGAGCAGCTGCACAGTGCTGTGGAATGGGATATTCTCTAGGTGAAGAACTTAGCTTTCAGTTCAAATATGTAAGGCTTTTTTTGGGTTAGTTTATAGCTATTACTCAAATATTTTAAAAGAATGAAATTAGGCAAGGAAACTCCTTGGGTAATTGGTGCTCATCCTGTCTCCTTCTTCATGGCACATTCAAATGTGTTGGGTGTGTATTCCTGCAGGCTGGTTTTCACACCTCTGTTAGGTGGCAATGCAGCAAGTACCCAAATTCCAGATTTATTGGCTGCAGTACTGATGTGGTTTGCTCTGTTACCCGATTCAGAGTTTTCTTTTGTTAGATACTATGCTTATCCACAGCTGAAGGTGACTCTTAAGCTCCTTTTGAGATTAAAAGATGTTTATATCACTATTATTCTTATAATTAATTGATATTTGTTTGGGGTTTTTAAAAACCAAACCAAACCCACAGAAATTGTAATGGGACCATGAAGTCTTGTGGCTGCACTGATGTTTGCTTAGGTCAAGCCTGGGTTAAGTAGATGCTGGGGCTTTTCTTTTTCAGAATAACGAAGACTTTAATAGATCAGGATGGTTCCGGCTGGAGGGAGAAACTGCCACCAATTCCAGTTGTCCCAATCACTGCTCAGCTACACAGGTGGGATGGAGGAACCTTGGCTTCAGAGGACAAGCCAAGAAGTACTGCAGATACCAGCAGAGAAGAAGAGTTGCAGAGGAATCGTACGTAGAGCTAAGGCAAATACATGGGCACAAAAGAGAATCTCAAGTGAAGCATGGGATGCAAGCGAAGCACAGCAGAGAAACTGCTTTAGAAAGTCATTATCAGAGACTTGTGGAAGGCCAAGTTAGATGAGAGTTGGGGAGACCATAGAGCAGCCTTCCAAAACCTGAAGCCATGGGGCCTAGAAGAAAGCCTGGAGGGACATTTTACAGAGGCTTGTAGGGGCAATGGGTTGAAGCTTGAGGAGGGGAGATTCAGACTGGAGATTAGGAAGAAATTCTTTACAGTGAGGGTGGTGAGACACTGGAACAGGTTCTCCAGGCATACTGTGGATGCCCCCTCCTTGGAGGTGTTTAAGGCCAGGTCGGATGAGGCCTTGGACATCCTGGGCTAGTGGGAGGTGTCCCTGCCCATGGGATACAGATGTCTCCTGAAAAGAGCCCTGCTGGTGTTTCACCTGCTAGAGCAGTTAGGGGAGCTGGCCCTCACTGCCTTCATGGGGTGTGCACTGAGCATTCTGATGAAAGCACATCTCAGTATTTCCTGTAGTGTGGCCCTTGGCTGGGCTGCTTTTGGAAGTGTGGAGTGCAGACTGTGACTCTCTTTGCAGCAGGCTGACTCTGAGCTTGTGGCTGCCTTCTCAGGCCTGTCCTAAAGCAGTGGGACCTGACAGGCAGGTGGTGCCAGCAGCATTCACTCAGCAGTAAAACCTTGCTGTTGGTTGATGCCTTCTTGCAGCTACTCTCTCGTTTTCTGTGCCTTACAACTTGAGTTCCCTGTATTTATTGCCTAAGTCTGTTCTGGTTTCATGTAGCTGCTGACTTTTTGTCCCCAGGCCCACATGCAATGTACTGGCATGTTGTTAGAAAAGATCTCACTGAGATTAATTACTGGTTACATTTCTCTGCTTCTCTGGTGTTCAAAGCCTGAAGCTTGATAAGGGGCTCATACTCTGCAGCAAGGTACAAGAAGCAGTTTTTCACATTAGGATTTGCTCAGAACTGTGTTACTGATTGTTGCTGACTCTCAAGAGAGATGTAAAGCAGCAGGAAGGGTTGGTTTTCCACTACAAACAGAGGTAAAACTTGTAGTCGAAGCCAGGACCATACAGAACGGACGATGTGGAGTTCAGGAGGGAAGACAAGTGTGGAGGAACACGATTAAAATAAGTTTATTTAGGTGTTTTCAGATTCCTCAAAGCACCTTTTTTAAGTAGTTATGAACAGAATATTGCCAACGTGTCTCTGAGCTCTGCCATGTGATGCTGTGTTGGTCATTGGCAGTGTAGCCTAGTAATTTGGGTAGCTGCTTGCAGAAAGAACACTTGATCAGGTTATGGCCACCTTGGTGTGATGATGTTGATCTGGAAGGCTTCTAACTGTGCTGATGAAATCACCACAGAAAACAAGACTGGCATCTCGGTGGGGAGTCACTGCTCCTCTTCACCATGCAGAAGGGACAGAGATGGAGGTGACAGCACAGAGATGTCTCTTGTCTTCAGCCAAACGGTTACTCTGCTGCCTGGGGAAGTGTCTGCTGTGCCAGCATTGTGGCCAGTATTGTGCCAAATGTGCCTCTGGTGTTTGTGCCTTTCTTAGAGGACAGAAATGGCTATGCGCAGACTCACAAAGATGCTCAAGTTGCTGGGCATTTATTCCTGGTCTGGGTAGATTATTCATCTCCCTTTAACAAAGTGACCTCCTAAGGTAACACCGTGATCCTTTTACGCTGTAGGTGAGAAAGCTGAGGAGAAGTTCAAGACATTAAAAGCTGAAGGGAATGATTTTGTTAGGATGGGTAAATACGAAGAAGCTGTAAAGAAGTACAGTGAATGCATGCAGCTGAACACTGAGGAATGCACCATCTACACCAACAGGTAAAGATCCAGAATCTGACCCCTCTGGGGGATAGCAGTAGTTATATTTTCTCACTGCAAATGCAGACTTTGCATCCCTTCAGTCATTGCTGTAGGAAAGGGATTTCCCCCCCATTGCTGACTATATCTGTTGACAAAGTGGAGTTTCTGTTGAACTGCATTAATTTGCAAAGGGAGGAAGTGTTGCTGCCACTGATCTAGAGCTAAAATCTTTAAACAGAGCAAGCACTAGTGAAAGTTACAATTAGCAGAACACCTTGCAGCACGTTTGGGGGACACTGCTGTGATGTGAATTAAAGTCCAGCGTGCAGTAGCAGTATCTTGAATGAGAAGGGTAAAAATTCAGGAAAGAGAATGTACATTTTGAGCAAAAAAAAGCAGAAGCACAGTCACACAACAGGATCATTTTAAAGGTTGACCTAATTCTGTGGCATAATTCTTTATGCTTTAATCTTATCAGCTTTCACAAACTAAGAAGGATTTGATTAGGCCACTGCTCGAACGGGAGACTTCCAAGTGCTGATGTGCAGAAGCAGTATTGTTATTTGTTCTACAGCTCTTCTTTACCCAAAGGCAAATCCTGTGCCAGGCTGCATCCAGAGGAGTGTGGGCAGCAGGGTGAGAGTCTCTGCTGGCCCCTTGACTCTGCTCTGCTGAGACCCCACCTCCAATCCTGCCTCCAGTTCTGGTGTCCCCAGACCAGAGGAGGCCACAAAGATGCTTCAAGGGCTGGAGCAGCTCTGCTGTGAGCACAGGCTGAGGGAGCTGGGGGGCTGCAGCCAGGAAAGAAGGCTCCAGGGGGTCCTTGGAACTACCTGCCAGTGCCTGAAGGAAGGCTGCAGAGAGACTGTTCCTGAGGGTGTCTAAAGACAAGCCAAGGGGGAATGGTTTGGAGCTGAGGTAGAGCAGAGTTAGACTGGAAGTTGTTCTTCAGTGTGAGGGTGGTGAGAGTCTGGCACAGGCTGCCCAGGGAGGCTGTGGATGCCTTCTTTATGGAGGTGTTGCAGGCCAGGCTGGCTGAGGCCTTGAGGAGCTGAGTCTGGCTGAGAGGGATCCCTGGGCCTGGGGGGGAGGGGGGGGGGGGTGAGCTCTGAGGTCCCTTCCAGCGTGGGCCGTTCTGTGACACTGTGCCAGCTGCTCTACCATCATAGGCTCTGCTTTTAAAATACTTACATGTCTGCCAAACTTGAAGCATTGAAGTATACTTGCATTTTTGCTTTCTTGCAGGAGTTGTCTGTCACTCTAAGTCTGTCCAGTGACAGTTAATGCTTACTGGCTTTCATGTCCTTTAACAATGCCACATTGAGACCGAATTGTGTGATGGATCATGAGTCAGATACTGTTGGCACTACAGCACTGTAGACTTGACT
This sequence comes from Semnornis frantzii, assembly GCA_013399775.1. Lineage (NCBI taxonomy): Eukaryota > Metazoa > Chordata > Aves > Piciformes > Ramphastidae > Semnornis > Semnornis frantzii. Next base: position 99,221 of record VWYK01005583.1, read on the forward strand.
TTTATTGCAGTGTATTCTTTTTTTCTGTGTTAGAGCTCTCTGTTACTTGAAACTGTATAAATATGAAGAGGCTAAGCAGGATTGTGATCATGTTCTTCAGCTAGAAGATTCTAATATTAAAGCTTTTTATAGAAGAGCTCTAGCGTACAAAGGATTACAGGTGAGGACGAAGACCGTGGCAGGTATTAAGCACTTCTAAACTTGCTTATCTTCTTCCAAGGTGATCAGGTAGTTGCAGTGGAGGGGGGAGTGCAAAGCAAGCAGGCAGTGCTGATGCTTCTTTACACACAAAATAGTCTATAAATGTTTTTGCAGCTTAAGCCCTGCATGTGGAGATGTGATCATCTGAGATGAGGATGTTGATCCATCCAGCTTCAGCTGGGTTCTGATGGGCTGATGCTCCTGTGGGTGTCCCAGGCTGCTTTCTCTGTCAGGGTATCTGCTGGTGACAGTGGCTTCTGGGTTCTCTCCAAGTCTGTCATCAGCTGCCCAAACTAAAAGGTCAAACTGCCTTGTGACGTCTCCTCGTATTTGAGTGCTTGTCCTGTTAACTCAGGGGGTTAATTATCTTTGTCCTCTCCCTTCCTTCCCCAAACATGTTACAAACCTCTGTCAGTGGTCTGCTTTCTCACTCTGTGGACAGTGTCAGCACTCAGCCTTTCCCCTCCCATCTGCACAGGGGTGTGGTGTCTTTCTCTTTGTAACTAACTGGAGGTGAGCACTCCAAGCATCCACCAGGTTTCAGCAATGTCCATCAGATGAATACTTCCATCAGGCCTCCTTTATGTGTGATGTCTTAAAAAGTTACCTGATAGTCACCTGAGGACAAAGCATCTGTGCTTAGAAATAAACTGCTCTCTTCTCATCCCACATCAGCATTCAAATGCAAGCCACAGGAAGCACAGGAGCTTTGGGTTGTGATTTGGTTTGTTCCTCTAGTGCCATAGCTATGAAGTTTTGAAAGTTTGCTTTGATTAATTTCCAAAGAAAAGGTGTAAAGCTCTGGTTTTGAGTCAAATCTTTTGTTACTGTACCAAGCTACCAGGTATTAATCATTTCTGACCTTACTTGTTGCTAACAAAGTACAGATAAAAGCAGAGGTATGTAGTGATTCCACCAGCCAGAAAAGGGAGGGGGACACTCGAGTGGGACACGAGTGAAGAGTGTCAGGAACTGGAGAAATAATTCCTGCTTTTTAAAAAAAAATCTTAGAAAAGGTACTTCTGTGTTATTGAAGACACAGTCTAGATCCCATTGTTCATCATTTCCTTGATCTGATCCAGGGCCTCCTGAACCCTTTTGTTGGGGTTGGATTTAGTGCTTTCATTTTGCTCCTTGCAGGGATATGGGCGAATCGCGAAGGAAAAGTGATTGGAGGCTGACAGGTGCCTCTGTGATGGAAAACTGTCAAAGCATGTGGTTTGGCAAAGACCCCAAACTAGCTAAGCTGCAGTGGAATCAAATGTAGTGAAGGAGAGGGGACTGCAGATTTACTGAGATGTAGGTGAGGGAAGAGGAGGGGAAAATGATGCTTCTGTGGTGAATCAAGTGGCTTGCTTTGGGCACAGGCAGCTTGTGGGAGTTGGCTTGAGAAATCTGTCAGGATGCAGTTTTAAATTCAAGAGGCTTGGGTGGTTGCTGACCCTTGTGATTGTTTCCAGAAGTCTCTTCTAGAATCTCATTTCTCTGTGGTGGTGAATCTTCACATCTATAATTCAAATGGCTTATCTTAATTATCAGCTGTTCTAATTAAAGCAATCTGCCCTCTTTCTGCATTCACTTACTCTTCTTTCCATATACTTACTTACTCTTCTTTCATGGTACAGCAGACTTCAGTTCATGTACAGGCAGTGCAGTGCCTCTGCACCTTGAATAGTGGTCAACAGCACTGAACAAACATTCCATGCAGACAAGAGAATGTGAGGGGCTTGGGCAGCAGTGCCTTTGTTACAGCTGAGCTGCTGAGCAGGTACCTCAGCTGGTAATGAGCAATTTGTCCATGATCATGTGAATGCCTTACAGTGACCTTATGGTACTGCTGAGGAGCAGAAAGAAACAGGAGAACCTTCAGAGCAGTGAATGATGTTGATTTTTTTGCTGTCTGTGTAGGCTCCTGCTCTTTACTGCTGTATTTTATCCTTATTTTTGACACTCCAGCCCTCAAGGTGTCAATTTTTCTGCGTGGTATTCCAGTCCTCCTTAGAACTGGTGCCATTAACATTGTCCCTCCAGAAAATGTAGTCAAAAAAATTCTTAATTCCTAATGTCCAGTTTTGAAACAAAAGCACTGAGTCAAACTCAGGCTGAGTTTCCTTTCCCCTGGAAGGAAGTGACCCCGATTACTTTTGCCTAGTGCAGTTTGATTTTCTTAGCTGCTAGTTCAGCTTTCTTTTCCTGGTGATGTACTTATGTAAAACTTCCTTTCCCTTCTACCTACAGAACTATCAAGCCAGTGCTGATGATTTCAGCAGAGTACTTGTAATAGACCCAGATGTTCTGGAAGCAAAAAAGGAGCTGGAGGAGGTAACCCAACTGCTTAACCTTGGCAGCAGTGCTGCGGCTGGCAGTCGCCAGAAGCAAAGGAAGAAAATAACCATACAAGAGGTATTTCTGGTCACTTCTACACCAGGCAGTCCAGAAACCACACATTTGAAGCAATAATATGAAAGCTTTTGCTTTACACTTTGTAGCTGTACAGTTGGGGGTGGGGAGGTTGTGGGTGAGGCTGTATTTGTCATGTTCTTTAGAGGGCACACAGGCTCCTGCCTGTCTTGTGTGCAACATGGTCAGTGGCCATTGTCTCTGCAGCAAAGCTCTAGAGTGCATTCACAGCCAGAGCACAAATGGACAGAGGTTATTATTTAGATGACAGTGAACTTGAGCATCTGCTCCTTGCAAACAAAAGCTGCTTAGACTTTGACAGACCTGTCCTACAGAATGCAGCTGTCAACGAGCAGCTTTGCTTTTGAAGTCTCTGCTGCTGGGGAAGCCCCTGGGCCTGTGCTGGCAGAGGTGCATGCTCAGCAGGCCTGCTGACAGTGAGGTTATTGGACTGAAGAATGGAATCTTGCCTTAAAGAGCAAGAGTATGGGGCAGGAGCTGTGGGATCTTGTAAAAGAAATCTGTGGTGTGGAGTCGTGTGCTGGATCCAAAGGTTAGCCTTGCAGAGTGCTGGGTAGAATTAGGCAGGGAAAGGATTTTCTCAGTCACCTGATGTTCTGGGGCTGTAGCTTTGCTAGCCCTTTCAGAACGTGAGGCTTTTCCCTTTTCAGCTGAAAATACCCAGTTCAGATGCATGGTTCCCATCTGCAGAGTGACACTGGCCTTTGCTGCTGTCATGGCCAAGGGACTGGGACAGAAACAATTTGCTTTACTGGGACGCTTCAGTGTCACAAGCCTGCAGGGTGTGACGTAACTGCCATCAGCTGGGGTAGCCTTGGTTAAGCTCCGGGCCGTGCCAAGGGGGCTGCAGAGTGCTTGCAGCTTTGGGCAGTCATGCGGTGCACGCAGCCCAGCTCGCCCTGCCCGCAGCGCCGGCAGTGGTCGCTTTCCCACGGGCGGAGGAGGAAGCAGATCCTTTTGCTGCGGTAATTACGGCTGCTCCCTCACAGAGCCCTCCCTGCCCTCTGCTCTAGTGCCAGGCAGTTCACCAGACTGCAGAGAAAAGTGGGTTTACTACTGCTCGATTTTAATCGAGCTGTAATTATAAAAACCAGTCCAGACTTCACAGCAGAAAAGGGAACAATCTCTAAGCCCAGTGCAGCGTTTCCCAGAAGGGACTATTCTACATTTCCCTGTGCTGTGCATCCTTCAGCATTTCCAGAACACTCTCTGAAGAGAGAGGCTCTGTGCTCCAGAGTTGTAGTCAGTTCAGAGTAATGCCACAACTCCTGGTAGCTGGAAATAGATTTTAGCAAGTGGAGTTAAAGCCAAGTTCAGTGAGTGCCAGGGAGCTGGATCAGGCTGAGCTTTCTCTTCCACAGCTGTATGCATGCAGGCCTCAGCTGGCTTTCTGCGGTGGAGTGCCAAGCACTGAAAGGCAATGTACACTGTCAGAGCTGTAAAGGTGCCTCAGAGGTGCTGTTCTGGGCAGATGTGTGTCATGAAAGCTGCTGAAGCTGGGTGCCTTTGTTTCACCAAGGGCGAGGTGCTAACTTGGATGACATTAGTGATGTAAACATGATGCACTTCAGGAGGCTTCAGGATATCTACATGGTCACATTAAAAGGATCTGCTGGCTTTTTCTTTGTGAAGGTGACTGATGAGGAGAGAGAGTTTCCCACAGCAGAAGATGGTCTGACTGATCACATTGCTTCCAAGGAGCCAGGCCAAAAGGCTTCAGAGAAAGTGCCTGTTTGTGAAGCATCCAATGCTTATGACTTTGGGCAGATGGTAAATGCAGTGAGCACCACTAGAGATAAAGCTGCTTGTGCAGAGCTGCTAACAGTGACTGAGCCAAGGAAGCTGCCAGCACTGCTGAGCAACAAGCTGGAAGGAGAAATCTTCTTGATTTTCATCCAGTCCATGGAATATTACCTGGTTGGAAAAGATCCTGGCCTTGTATACCAGCACCTTTTCTACTTGAGCAAAGCAGAAAGGTTCAAGGTAAGAACCTAGACTGGATGGGTACTGAAGCCGCAAAGGAACCTAAGGGAAACTCCCCAGGCTTAAAAGGGAAGGACCCACACACAAAAAGGGAAGGCAGCTCTAAGCTCCCCAACCCCAAGTCTTCTCCAGGCTGACCAACCCCAGCTCCCTCAGTCTGTCCTCACAGCAGAGGTGCTGCAGCCTGTGTGGAGCTCAGAGCTAATTGTATTTTCTTTTTCATTTTTCTTCAGGTGGTTCTGGCCCTTCTCAGCACAAATGAAAGACAGCAGGTTCAGCAGCTGTTTGGTTTGCTTTCAGCAAGCCAGAGCCATCAGTACTCTCTGGAGGAGCTGGAGAGCCTGAAAAAGGTTTATGAACTTTGAACAGTGAAACGGTTGCATGCATAGAGTCCACATTTGTAAGGTGGAGGTAGGAACTCTGCAGCCTCGCATGGGTTGAGTGGGACTTACCCAGACTGAACTCCAGTTTGTTCTGGCAGCCTGTGCACACCTGGGACTGGCTGCTCTTCCTTCTCTTGTAGCTGTAACCCATTTTTAGTCTCTAGAATTTAATGCCTGTCTTTGTGCTCAGGACCAGAGCTCATGCTGCTGGGCAGGCTGACTTTATTTAGGCTGTGTGGATTCCACAGACAGACCACGCTCCACAGCCTGTGGGTAACACGAAACACCTCGATGGTAGCCCAGGGTTACTTCAGGCCTCCCTTAGTGTGTCCTGTTCCAAGCTGGGTGTTCCTGTGACAAAGTGGCTGCAGGATCAGCAGGCAGATTGGCTAAAAGAAGTTTACACAGTGTTCTTCATGTTCTGCAGCTAAATGCAAGAGGCAACCTGCTCCTTCACTCTCCCTGTCCATGCAACACAGAGTGAAGCATTTTTGGTGAAGCAGCTTGGCAGCAATGGTGAATGCATGACAGAGCAGCTGGTCCTGACACAGTTTGAGTCATTAATTATCAAATTGCTGTGTCTTAAAAGCTGTTAACACAGGAAGTCATTTCCAGTGCAGTTTTTCCTGCTGGTTTGCTGTGAGTGGGTGCACTGAGCAATAAAAATCCTGACCTCTGGCTTGTGTTAGCAGATGCTTGAGAAGAGCAGCGAGTTCTGCTCACAGCCACCAGCTCACAGCAAAGCCATTCTGCTGACCTCTTTGCTTTCTTGTTGGGCTTATTTCAGGCAGTACTTTGGTGTTCTATATTCAGTTCTGACAGCTCTTCTCAGGATGAATGCGTCAATGTTGTAAGCCCTCCAATGCCTTCTTCGCATGTGTGGTAACTGTGCAGCAAACTTGAGTGCTGCACAGAGCATGAAGAATGTAGGGAGAATGAAAAGGTCTGAGGTGTAAGCTAATTTAAACAATAAACCTTTTCTGGAGAAGCACAATTGTGGAGATTCTCTTTCTGGTTCTGTGCTCCTCAGGCCTAGAGTTCTGATGGGGAGTAGGAGCATTGCCTTGGAGTGTCTCTTGATTGCTGCACTGTCAGTACAGCTGATGTCCCCTTTTTATGAGGCTGTTGTGCTCAAGAGAGATCTCCCCCTCCTCTCCATGCCTAGCCAGTTGTATGTGGCTGCCACAGTGCCAGCTTCCCTCTTCACTCCTGTTGGCAAGTTTGATCATGTTTTAGGTATCAGCCTGAAGGGCTGGCAAGGGCATCCCTTGCACTTCCTGCTGTGCACACTTCTACAGAAGCATTTCAGTTGACAAATATCTTTTAAGATCATCAAGCCCAAGCCTTATCCAACTCTACCAACTTGCTCTCCTCTCCTGCCCCATGGTTCCCACACTCTGTGCAGGAACAGCTGGGAGCTGGCAGCAGGGCCTGAGGGGTTATGCAGGAGCTCGGCACACAGGTGTCTGTCTGCATAGCCTGGCACCCTCCCTCTGAGACACCACCACAAAGGACACAGGTGAGGAGCAGCAGGACAGGTCTGCTTGTGATTGAGGCCCCATCCCTGCAGACATTAGAGAACAGACTTGATGTGGCCCTGTGCAGCCTGCTCTAGTTGGTGGTGTCCCTGCTGACTGCAGGGAGTTGGACAAAGATGACCTCTGGGGGTCCCTTCCAACCCGATGCAATCTGTGAAGCTGTGATTGCAGCCAGCATCTTACAGGGATAAGGAGGCTCCTTCTGGGACCAGAGAGCATTTTACAGGGCTAGCAGCAGGAGTCAGTACTTGGACATTTATTTCAGATATGCAGTTTACAGGCAGGGTGTGGAGCAAATTACAAACACTGCCCCCAGCATGCCCCCAGAACAGAACTGGCACTAGTGTTGTAAGCACACCACTGAAACTGGTGAGGAGTCGTGGGGCAGCACTGCAGCTCATGGCATTTTCTTCTCATCCAACCCAACTCCCAGTAGCACCATAATGGCAATACATGAAACACAAGACAGAACACTGCTACCTGCTATGCTGATAGTCACCAGGGGGTTGCTTTTTGTTTTCCATTTTAGTGAATTAACATAGCAAAAAAAAGTTAACGATGCAGGGGCTTTGGCCAGCTGCAGCTGTGCTCAGCTTTTGCATATGGAATCTGTACAGCTGAGCACAAGGAAAACTAAAACCCAGCATATTTGGAACCCATCTTTGCACTTGGGCAGTCACTGCACCGCATCTGGCTCTGGGACTGGAGCTGTGCATGTCTGGCAGAGATGTCACATCCTCAAGCGCCTGAGTGAGTCTTTGGTAGGCTAATTCTTCTACAGTTATCTACCACAGTCATTTGATTCCCTGGAATCCTCTGATCCGAGGTGGCCAAAGAGGATGTTCTGAAAGCGTTACAGGAACATCCTCAAGCGACCAGGCACTTCAAACCCAGTCTCTCCAAAGGCACCAAGAATTGATGGGGCACCCTCCTGCTGCCCTAGCAGAAGGTGACTGCAGCTGCTTTTCTGCAATGCTACCCACGTACAGGTCTCACAGCCTCATCTGCTGCGTGGTTGGTCGCATGAATAAATAAGTAACCCCACTGCTCTTCGCGGGCAACGCCTCCACTCCGCCCTGTACTAAGAACTGATCTCTTTCAAGATGATGCAAAATGTCATAATCTTGCTCAATGTGCACACACACAGAGGCTTCTGACAAGCTACAGCCGCCTGAAGCTCCGCAGCTCATTCCACATGCACTCAAGTGTGTCCAGTTACCAAACCACCACTACCAGCACTCACTGTTGAAAACTCTTTGTGTAGGTCTCGGCAAAAACTTTTGCTTCCCTTAAATGTGAGTTCACACAAGAACGGTTTGAAGTTGCTAATGCTAACATCCACTGAACCCAACCCCCTCTTCTCCGAAGGAACAGTGCAGGACATTTTACCCATTTCAGCGTTTAACATATGAAGAATTTACCGTTTTCTCTAAATACATCAAGTAGATGCTTTCAAGCAAAGTTGTGGCAAAAATACAAAACAAGGACGTATCTGCACTGCTGTAATGCACTTGGTTAAAGCCTTCCTGTCTCTGCACACAGGTCCAATCCACATGAGGTCTTTTGTCTTACAAGTAGATACAAAATGCAGTTGTATCAAAACCTTGCTTCTGCTGGTCACCTAAGCTTAGGGAAGCCACACGTCCTTCAGCCAGCTCTCAGACAGGGTTCTTTAGTGGTAAATACGTTTCTGCAGCACTTACAGGCTTAGATTTCAGTCTGAACAGCAGCGCTCAGTTCCATAGCATGTTGTGAGTGGTTGTTGTTTGTTTCTTTCACTGTTTCCCCAGCACCTAAATCTACATCTGTGGAAGATGCGTGATTAATGCTCTCCTCAGCAATGTAACTCAGTTGTGGAACGTCAGCGCTCAGGGCTGTGGGGACAGGCACAGGACCTCCACTTGGCTGTGGAGAGTTCTCCAAGCGGTCGTTTTCCACCTCCGGGAGCGCGCTGACCGCGGCGAAGCGCGCATGGTAGTCGCTGGAGCCGTGGCTGCAGGAGGTTTTCATGCTCTCCATATCCGAGCAGCTGAACTCCGAGAAGTGACTCGAGTGAGAGTCTGCTACCGAGGGAATGCTGTCACTGAGAGAGGGGGAGTCAAACTCACTGGAGTTGGTGCTTTGCTGCTCCAGCAGCTGGGCGTCCATGTCCTCCCGGGTCTCGTTGATCTTCATGCTGCTCTTCTTCCGCAGTTTCCCTTTGCATTTCTTCCCTGCTGTTGTTTCTTTGGACCACTTGGTGGCGCTGGACTTACCCTCTGGCAAGCAGGAGCCGGCGCTGCCGCGGCCCGCAGCGCTGCCGTCCTCCACGCTGCTGCTGCCGCTGTGGTGTCGGAACTTGGCTGGCTTCGACTCGATGTCTACCTGCACTTCCATGCTGTTGCCTTCCCTAGAACAAGGAGGAGTCTGTGAGAGCGAGCAGTCACAGAATGGTTTCAGTTGGTAGAGACATCCAAGATCATGCAGTCCAACCACCGACCCAATGCCAGCGTGGCCACTAAGCCGTATCCCCATGTGCCATGGCCACATTTCTTGGATGGGGACTCCACCACCTCCCACCAGTGCCTGACCACTCTGGCAGTGAAGAAATTATTCCTATCTTATTTGAAGACATTTTCAGAAAGGAGGGGTGGCAAGGTTTTGGGCAGTCAGTAATGCAACCTCAGGCACAGTTGTGATGGCAAAATTTAGGCTCCCTTTCTGCCCTTAGACAGTTGAGGAAAAGCCTCCAGGAAAAGACATGCATGCTAAAAACTGAGGAGTTAGACAACCTCCAGATGTACAGCAGGCACCTAAGGCAAGCCAGCTAAGGGAGCACAAGAAACTCCTGCTGCTTTCCAAGGTACAAAGAGGAAGGTGTAACTCATTCTGCACAAGTTAAATGTTCCATCAAATGAACAGCCCAAAGAAAGACAAAGTCAGAAAGACAAAAACATTTCACTGAGCTACAGCCACGGCCTTCCTGTTTGGAAATGACCTTGGCAGTCATACAGAACCCAGTCTGCAGCAAGATCTGCAGCTTCAGAGACTAACCACTGAAGCAGAGCAGGTGCTTAGAATGTCCTTTAATAAGCATGGGCTGGCAATCTTCTCTTTTCAATCCCCTTCTCTTACCTGTCCAGAGGGATGTAGGAGTTCAGAATGGATCCTGCCATTGCTTTGGTACTGGCATTGTCACTAACTGTTCCCAAACTAACTGTGCCAGATTCTCCACTCAGACTGTAGCGTTCCTTCTGCACATCTGCTTGGACTTCCAGTCTGGGAGAGACAAAAGCAGAAACAGAAATTGCAACCCCTGCTGCTAGAGTTGAAGCACACTCACTGGACATCACCAGCCAGAGGTGGTTGCTTACTCAAGTCTAGATGGACACATTTACCCTACTGAAACAGGTTCTCTCTTCCCAGGTCTCAAAAGACTGGGATTAAAAATCTCAACACATCACTGAACAACAAAACCCCCAGACCCACTCCACAGCAAACTGAGATCATTTCCCAACAAAGCCACACACTGTGTGCTGACCAGAGGTTCCAGAGTCTTCCTTCTCTGAGAGACTCTCAAGGACAGCTTGCAGGCCTAGCTGCAACTCTCTGCAGTTACTGTAACCTGCATGTGGGAACAACCAGAGAGCTGCCCCAGACCAAGACATGACAGTTCCAGGGGTTCTGCAGCTGCAGAATTATTACTAATCAAACACCAGACAGAATTGTGTTCCCTGGTCTGCTTTCTATTGCATTGTCATCAGTTGCAACAAGGGCAATAGAAACTTGAGCAATTTCAGCTGAGCTGAGCAGATAAGGCAGAAATCAGACCAGAAGCCATTTGCTAAAAGCCTCTGTGATCTGTGTTCTGCCAGGGAACTGCAAGGGCTTTGGTCTGTTTTCCACTCCCAGCTCTGTCAGGAAGAGAACAGCTACACACCTCTCTCAGCAGGCACATCCTGCAACACCTGTCCTGGAACAAGGGAACTCCTGAAACTCTCCTGATTATACAGCCTGGACTTGAGAACTGCTCAAGAGCAGCAGCTTTAGCACCTGATTTAAAGGAGCAAATTCCACCCTGAACTCACGCTGTCCTTTCCAGACACTCCCTTTCTCTCCCGGGTGCAGGCCAGCAAGCAAACAGTCTGGCTGCTGTTAACAGCAGGCACTGAGCATGTAAGTGAGGAGAAGTTACCAGCTTGGCAAGCCCAGGTGCCCAGCTCCCTTCCCTCCCTGCCTGAGTGCACTCTGAACCCAGGTGCTAGAAGGCTTGCAGACTATTGAACAAGTCAGCAGTTCTGATTTAAGGGTGAACAGGACTGGGTCAGATGTCAGCTGTGACATTCTGACTCCTGGGCAGAGGCTGCTCTCCAGGGAAGAAGCAGAACAAGGTCTCAGGCCCCACTCACCCCAGAAAAGGAAGTCCAACCTCTTGTTTGAGGATTGTGGAGTGGCAGATCTGCTGGGAGGCAGGCAGGGTGTCAGATGCACTGTCCCCAGCCCCTCACCTGTTGAAGCAGTTAACCATTGCACTCCCAGAGAGGCTCCCTGTGATGCTGGCTCCAGCCAGGGCCATGGTGCTGGCGGTCTCGCTGAGGTTGTCCCGAATGGCTCCGATCCTGTCCATGTGGCTGCCACTTGCACTCAAGCTGCCAGTCAGTCCTCCAACACTTCCCTCCCCTATGCTAGGGTTGCGCCGTGCCTCTGCTACTGAAGTGGTGTCTAGGCAGAGACAAAGCAGCCTTGTCAGTTATGGAAGCACAACTCCGTAGTTTCCAGAACGTGACCATGGAACCCTTGCCCGAAACTATGTTGAGAACAAGGAACAACACCACACACAGGAAGAGAACTGTCCCCACACAAAAGAGACCTTTCTTGTAGCTGCTGTCATGCTTATGGCTCGCATCGGATGCCAGAGGTGGCAATGGGCAGGACAGGTAACATGGAGTGAAGAACACAGAGCCTGCACAAAGGCTACTGCCCTGCCATTGCAAAACAGAGACCAGAGCAGCCTTTGGTTTCCCCAGGCAGAGGCCACCCAGCCTCCACAGACCAGGCCTCTGAAAAGCAGCAGCACTTCTAGTAAAGCTTTTACCTCTGCACAGACTTGCCTCTGGGGCAGGCAAACCTCAGTGCTGATATTGCAGCACAACAGGGACCCAGAGAAGCTGCCCTCAGCTGGGAGGGCGCTTCTGGCACCAGCAGAAGTGCTGCAAGGCACCACTCAAGCCTCTAAGGCACTGAAACGAAGTGACAGAGAGAAAACAAAACAGAATTTTCGTACCTACAGCGGCATTTGTTCCCCCAACGTTGATGTCATTTTCATCATCGAACTCTATCCTGACCCCTTTGCCATTGCCTGCCGACACCCCGCAGCCCCCGCTGCGGCACAGGGAGATGGGCACCACCCCGTAGACGTAAGCCAGCATGATGGGAACGCCGATGCCTGCAGAGGGAAGCAGCCTGTCAGCACAGGGGCTGGAACTGCACAAAGCTATCTCACGTCCACAAGTGTTTCACATTGCACACTGGAGAGCAATCAGGAGGGAGCACAATTAACTACCGGTAAACAACTGGGGTGAAGTGCCAGGGACAGTCAGCAGGCAGAGCTGCCCTCCACCAGCACCCGCAGGCAGAGAAGCTTAATGCTTGAGGAATTCACACTTCAGGTACATCCATGACATCTTTTACAAACAAAAGGGAAGTACTTTGAAGGTTCATGTAAGCTCCTTTGGGGGCTGTCATAATGTCCCACCTGAGAGGTAGAAAGAGCAGAGATTTATTCCAAATGTAACCCAACATGTCAGAGGCTCTGCTAATTTCTTAAGGGACTTGGTCTGGCACCTAATGAAGCCAAACAGGGCTTTGCTGTCATCGAACAGGAGGCAGTGTTATTATTCCTGTGGGATCTTCCATGCTTCCTGGATCCCAGCGATTCAGTTTAAAATGTTAATTGTTTGCCTTAGAAGTAAACGATTCTGTGGAGCAGGGTGGCAGGAGTTCAGCCAAAGGAAGTGTGAGCTGAAGCGCACCCAGATGTGCGCACACATCCATCCCACCCCTTCCAGCACACTCTGACGGCTACTCTGCTGGCACAAGAACGAAGTCACTCCATGGCTTTGCTGGTGGCTGTACACAGAGGGCAGAGAAAAATGGCAGCCTGGGAACATGGTGAGCTGGCACCTCCTGAACAGGGCAGGGTATAGGTGTACACCTCCTTGGTCTAACCAAAGCATTTCAGGTACAGGGAGTCCCTCTCAGCAGGTGTTCCTCAGCATGCAGGAATGCAGTCCACCTTCTGGAGGCCACTGTTCTGTAAGCCATCGAGAGCCCTGAGCCTGCAGGCCTTGTGCTGATGACGTGAGTACAACCACCACGAAACAAAACCCAGGCACTTGCCTGACAGCCAGCTGTTACCTCTGGTCAGGAACAAGGAACAGTTGTAAAGCAGGAGGCAAAAGGGACCTATATGAAACCACCCATGAGACTTCATGTCCCACTACCTGCCTAGCACGGGTCTGACACCACAGCTGCACGAGAGCAAATGCAACATGGAGAGTCAGTAGACAGTTCTGTGCCTGGCACGGCTGCGTGCACGCAGGGGTCCTCTGCTGGTAACCAGCAGTTTAAAGCCACTGCTTCACAGCCACTTTAAGGCATCACTTATTAGAAGCAGCCCTGTGTCCTCCTGAGGCCGCTCCTTCCCTCCTGGAGCACTGCTTCTGGCACAAGGGGGAACACCACATACTGGATCGGGGGTCTGATGCAGCTCCAAACTAAGTACTGGTGTTAAGATGGATGGGTTAATCATGGCAGCTTTGCTTCAGCTGGAACAGAGGAGCAAGGCAGTGCTGGGCAAGTCCACTCCTCCCAAAAAGATCAGGGTCTGATTAGAGTGATCCTGGAAGCGCACGGCAAGAGGAGACAAGTATCTGGAAATATATCTGGAATTTCCTCCTCAACGGTCCCTGTGAGCCAGAAAGGGGCAGAACTCAAACCAGCTCCCAGAGTATGGCAAACAGCTAAGTCAACTACTGCCACACCAGGAGCCAGAAGCTAGTCTGACACTGTGTTGAGCACAGTTTGACACAGTTACTTAAGCAGGAACAGACTCTGTGGCAACAACTTTTTTTCCCCTGGTCATTCCTTTAACAGAAACACCTTGAAATACTTCAGCCTTAAAAGCGCGGTATGTTGATGTGCAAGCTTCCATCTGCAAGCAGAAAGGACTTGTGAGTTCTTCACTTGGATGCAGCACTCCCTGAAGCACTGCTCTGCCTTAGTCAGTGGGCAGCCTCAGCCCCCTCACTGCCTCACTTCCTTCGCCCAGGAAAGGAAACTGCAGGACTCCTCGGCTGCCTTGCTGAGCGCTGCCAGCTTTGCTGCTAGCATCCACAAACCAGTACCTGCTTACCTACAGTTACTGCAGCTACGACTGGGGAGACGATGACAGACAAGGTCACGCCGCCTGCTATGGCCAGGTTCCGCTTGTGCTTGGAGATGTCTTTGCCTTCGTAGCGGTTGTGGATCTTGAGGGGAGAGGAGAAGAGAGCGGCTCAGAACACATTGTTACCTGTAATACACCGGCAGAGCCTGCCTCTGTGCCCACCCACACTGCCCTCTGTGCCATGACCTGCTGCTGATCTCCAAGAAAACGTTTGCATTTCTCAAAGACAGAAGCCCTGGGCCCAGGCAGCTACACATCTGCTGCCTGCCTCCAGTAAGGAGAGCGGAACCACCAGACAGTTTGTGTGTTCAATCCTTGCTCTGGCTTACATGGCTGGCAAAAGCAGACAAGCTTTGGGATCAAAGAGCTCCCACGCCTGATCGAGCTAGCACCTATTCCCAGCTACCCTTCCCTGAACAATGCAGAGTGGAATCTTCACAGCTTATTAGATCTGTGGAAGCAGAGCCAGGAAAGTCTTGTAGCAAGGCAGCCTGGGAGGAGGGGAGAGTGACAACTCTGCTGCTCTGACACCTTCCTGACGAGTAAGACAGGAAATGTTTTAGCAAACCTGAGCCTTACAAGTCTGAGCTGTGCCATGATTCACAGAGGAATCCAGTACCTTGAGCCCCTACTGATGGTTCCAGTCTGCAACAACTCTGAAGGGGCCTGCCTGAAGCTCAGCTGCTGCCAATGCCCCGTAAACCTAGAAGGCTTTCAAAGATCACTGCTTTGCAGACACGTCCTGTGCTGTGTTCCGTTTGCCCTCTCCACGCATGGCTCTTGGGGGCTGCACACCTCACCTGCCACCATTCTCGGCTAGGATGCAACTGCACAGGAGCAACAGGTCACTACCTCAATGGTTGTCACCAGGCTAGGTTACTCCTCGCTGCTAAGGAGCAGCACAAAAGAGTACTGAGGACAAGCCAGAGTTTTATATCCATATACAAACAGAATGACAAAAATGACTGCAAGTTGTGTCAAATGTGTTTTCTGAAGAAAAGCTTCAAGCAGAGATCTGGTGGAGCAATTCTCATTTTGGAGCAAAGTCTGCATTTGTCCGGGCAGGACAGGCATGGAAGGGACAGAGCAGACACTGCTGGCTCTGAGGTTCATGATGCAAAAGACCACCAAGGAGCAAGGGAGCACCTGAAGAAACCCTTATGTGGATACCTATGGATCGAAAAGGAAAAGTTGAAGATGAACACTTTGACAGCAACAGAGTGTAGGAGTCACAAGCTGAGGAAGGATCAGGTTTCGTGGGGCTCTCTGCAATTACTGGGATGATCTCAAGCCTTGAATTTTAGTGTTGGGGGCAATTTTAACTACTGAAACAAACTGCAAACAGAGGTATGTGTACAGGCTCCCTTAAAGCAAGAAGGCGTGGAAGGGACTGATTGAAAACATCCAACTAGAAAGTCAGACTGGAAGGAACAGCTGTGAAATAAAGGACTTCAGAACACTGAGTAAGGGACAAAGAAAAGCCAAGGAACACACTAAGCCAGAAGGAAAGGCTTCAATACACGCAGAGGACTTGTGTCTATAAAAAGAGGAGCAGCAGTTCCCTCGGCACAAGCATGAACTCTTCCAACGCAGAAGACAGACAGAATGTTGTAAGAGAGTAAGGAAGCTTCCTTTTCTGAAGAGCAGAAGAAAACAGAAAGTAGGTCAGGCTGCTATGAATGGGTACAAAGGAACAGCAGGAGGGTGTTAGGACAAAATCAGAGAGGTTAAATAGAGGAGACAGAAAGCAAGGGACAAAGTCAACAAGAAATAATCCTACCAGCATGGCACTAGTAGAGGAAAGCAGAATAGGTCAGGTTGCTATTTAACAGAAAGGCAGGAGCCAGCAGGTGAAACTGGAGGTGTGTGCAATTTTCTTCCCTTCAGCCATCACTACAGATCAGCTGTGAGCCAGGGGGCTGGGACAAAGCAGTAAGGTCTGTGGGGACACAGCAGGTTAGAGTGCACTCACACGGTCTGATCTGAAGCACATCTCAGCAGGCCCAGCTCCAGAACCACTAATAATACATCTCTGAGAAGCTGGGAGCTGCAGCCACCGAAGAAACACAGTGATAAGCAGCCACGGGGACTGTTTTCAAACAGAACTCATGTCAATTTCATCTCCTCCTGTGACAAGAGAGCTGACTTGAGTCAAGTGGTGACATGTTCCTGAATGGCATTCAAGCAGGTTGCAAAGGACTAGAGACAACTACTGCCAGCCTCATGGAAACTGAGGGAGAAGAGCCCTCTTGTCAGGGGGAGGGTTTTTAATTCTCAGCCTGAAACCCTTCACTCTGTGCCTTTCCAAGACATGTAACCTGGAGCCACAGCATTCAAGGCTTCCGGTAACCTGGAAGATGGAAGGAGGAGGATGTGTGTGTTGAATTCCAGGTCAGTACTACCTGGCACAGTTGCAACGCCAGAACCAAACCAGTCATGAGAAACTGCAAACAAATGGTCTGAAATGACTAAGCTGTAGCTCATTGCCTGTTCAGGGGCAAGGAGCTACAGCTTCCCTTAGGAAAAGGCCAGCTGCCTAACACCAGCATGGGGGCAAGGGGAGGAGCTCTGGAGTGCACAGAAGGCAAACAGCATCTTGTGGAGAGGAAGTGGCAGTGTCAGGCACAAGATCACCCCCTCGCAGATCTTGGCAGCAGGAATGCTTCAGCTCCACTACTCTATTTGAGCTGGGCAAAACCAGAGGTGGGATGAATGACTCCAAAGAACTCCAGAGGAGATGAGAAGCAGAAGTCTGAAAACAGACTTTGTCAAGGAAAATGCCAGGTTTGTTCAGAGAGGTAAGAGACAGAATTAAAAATCAAGTATGTAATTGTCTGGTGCAAAGGAAAGGATTTGTTATGCCAGCTGTAGAGCAAGAGAAGACTTTATGCTGATGTGAGGAAGATCAGTTTTCCTAGGAAAGTGAGGCTTGGAGAGCCTGTGGAACCTCACCAGCAGGTGCTGTGAAGTGCAAGCATTGTGACAGCGGGCATGGAACAAGGCCCCGTGGAAACTCTGAGCCCAGCCCCACAGACACTTCACCATCAATGTGTGAAAGGTGCTCAGCGAGGAAGAACTACCCCAGAAACCTAATGAGAAAAGCAGAACAGACAATACTGATCTAAAACAGAGAGCTGCTGCTTTCTGCATCTGACCATGACTGCATGGGACTAAGGAAAAGCAAAGGAGTCAAAGCCAGATGCAGCAGAAGGCAGGAGGAAAAGGATGAAACGCTGCAGCGGGAAGAGCTGCATCTCTGGGCACCGCCTAGCAGCAACAGCTCAGGTGAGAAACAGCCCACTCCAGTACACACAGAAACATGCCTGTGCCACTCACTGTGAGAATCCACACAGACAAAAGCAGAACAAACAGATCTTCCATGGATGCCACCCAGACATGCAGCTGAACGCTGAGCAGCTGCTGAACCAAGCCATCATTTCCAAGAGATGTGGATAACTTACTCTTTTACCCTAAAGTCTGGTTTGTTTGCCTTCCCATTTGCCATCTACCTTACAGCAAAAGCCATCAGCTACCCTTCTGAAAGGAGTCCAGCAACTGCCTAACAGTGACCACAGCCACCCCAGCCCATTCCCACAAGCTGCCTACAGGTGTGTGTACACAAGCCCCTACCAGCAGGAGGTGACACTGAAATATTGGTAACGACCTGCTTTAAAGAAAAACAAACCCAGATCTTCTTTTTGCCTTCCTTCTCTAAGTATTGTTTAATCCTAAGGGAGACAAAGGAGACCTGAAGTTAAAACCATCAGTTCTGAAAGTGTGGGAGAGCTTCCATGGCAAGATGCAGGAACTGGGAATTGTTTGGTGCTTTGCTCTGCCTGCTTCAAGAGGAAGAGCATCCTTAAACCCCTGCTGCTCCTTCCTGTGCAAGTGAAACAAAGCTGCTTTGCCAGCTCAGGGCTGGCCGAGCTGGTTTGGTTGAAGGGAGCCACACGAGGCAGGAGGTTAGACCTGAAGCATGTTAGGAACCAGAGCACACTTACCTTACGTCCCACATAGACAGGGATTCCAATGATCATAGCAGGAATAGCAATGCCAGCTATTAAGGCAATTCCTACAGGAGCTCCAACAAGGGTCCCCAGTTGCCACAGGATTTTCTTCTTACGGCTCCAGGGTTTCTTTCCCCAAAATGTGCAACCTGATGGGCTTTGAAGGAAGAAAGAAAATGGTGAAGCAGTTGTACATCAATCACCACAGCTATGCAGCACTGAACTGTTCTCATCCTAGTTCCTAGGTTCAAGTTGTAGATGTTGCAGACACCAAATCAGTTATCCTCGAGTCAGATTTTGCTCCTTTACAGCACATCTTGCAGCAGAAAGAGCAGCACAACACATGCAAGGCTGTGCTTCACCAGCAGCATACACAGAGCTTTTCTGTTCCTCACCACAAAGATACAGCAGTATGAAGGCACAGTAAGAACAGCAACTATGTGCACCTGACACACTTCGTTTCTCATTCACTGAGTACACACTGCATGCATGAAACTTAGAGAAGTGTTTTACAGCAGAAAATAACAAAGGGCATCCAAAACTAACAGCTCTCAACTCTGGGTGCTTCAGCTGTGATTCCCTAGGCCAGCAGGAAGAAAACCAAACTTACAGCACCCAGAATCTACCTCTATATAGTTTAGAAAACAGAATCGCCACCCACAGAGTTTTTTCTTCTGACATGTACCTTAAATAATGTAAATCTGAGATCTCTTTCATACACAGCCAGCAGAATTCGCAGCCACAGACAGCACAGGTCATATGATTGCAGCTTCCATCGTTCATTTTGATGATGTAAGCAGCACAGCGTGGGCATGGCTTGATGTCATCAGCTGTGCAAAAAGGAAGAGGAAGGTTGTATTACTTCCCTGGAGAAGGAAATTTAATCAAAACAGACACACATTTGGGACAGCTGACTGAGAAGCACCAGCTGGGAAACAGGAGAAGCTTGAGGAGATTGCTTTACAATTCTTGATTCAGCAATAACTGAGAAGCTGCTTGTAAACCTTGGAGATGAAAAGCTGGTGAGCAGAAGGCATCAGAGCTCAATTCAGGTACTGAGTGGTTAGTGCCTACACCCTTTCAGGGGTTTCCTAAGCTCAGGGCAGTCTCTCTCAACCAGCTATTTAATATCTGTGCTAGCACAGGACTGCCAGTGTGCTCTCTGTAAAGATAATCCTCTTCTGCATTTCATGCCTTTGCAAATCCTGTACTTGAACTGTATCTCCACTCTTCTTTCTCCTTATCTAAATCCATCTTCCCTTCCACATTAAGTGCATGTCCTTGATGTCACCACCAACAAATTGATTTCCACAGCCCTGCTTAACACATATTTGCTCCCTGGAAAAAAAAACAAACCTAGTGTCTATAAGAAAATTATTCTGGAGGCTCTCCTGGTTCCCAAGTCAAACACTGCAAAATGCAGAGTGACTCTGGCTCTGCCAGGAGCCACCAAAGGGTCACTGAGGCACAGTGCAGTACTGGCACAGCCACAGTGGTGATCTCAGTTCCTTCACGAGTGGTTTGCATCCACACTTTAGGACAAACTATTTACTCACAGCAGCAGAAATAACTTGCAGGAGTCCAACTTCACTGCCTCTGTGCAGTGCACCAGGCAGGACAAGGGCAAAAGAGGAGCTGTAACTGGTACAAAGAACATCCAAAAGAGATGCAGAGCCAGCAGCAGCACTACCTCTGCCAACTGCAGTGCAGGACGACAGCGAGTAGCTGCAAGGATGCACTTCCCAGGTGGGAAAACAAGCACACAGGAACTACACTGAGCTAATTCTGACAGCATGGTAGGGCAGACCTACAGCTGCTCATGCTGGCAGCACCTAAAGGGAAAGGAATGGAGCTGGCACAATACTCATTTGAAAATTAGTGCAAGGTGCCAGTTCTAAAGACAAGAGGGAGTGCCTTGTTAAAATGAGCCAGCAGAAATGGCAAATGAGAGCCTCCCAAGTCTAGGGCTGCATTGGAGAATGGCAGCTCTAGAAGCACAACCTTGCAAGAGATGCTTCAACTATCTACCTTGTTGGGTCAGGCAGACACAAAAGCTGTCAATCAGATCAGAGTTTGGGGAGACTTGGAGCCAATTCTTATCAACAGCCAACTGGATTCTTGCTCCACAAAACACTCCCCTGAGTTTATCCTTTTCTGGAGGATTACAAACTTGTCTGAGTTTGAGATGATTTTTTTTACTTTCTGGTAGCCAAGACACATGAGCATTTTACTGAAAAATAGAAATTAGGACTCACAAGCAGATGTCAAACCCCACAGCCAGCAGACTGAAGGCTCTTTTGAAACAACCATTGGCTTTGATTCTCATTATTAGGAGCTCAGCAGCCTTGTGAAATTTCACCTAAACGTGTGAGTGCTACAACCAGTGCAGTGAGGGTGCCAAACACAGAGTGCTCTGAAGCAGCTTCCTCCGACCTGGCACTTTCCAGGCACCAAGGAAGATGTTCAAATGGTGAGGGCAGGTGCTGTGGTCAGAGTGCCTCAAATGGTTAATATTGAGCATCTGAATTCCAACCCCAACTGTGTACTTTGTTTCTAAGCTGCAGCAGCTGGTAAGTGCCATGCTGCTGCCCAGTTCTTCCCAGAGCTAACTGCCCCGAGGCTCTAAGAGCCTGTTTCAGGCCTGCAGAGCCCTCCCCAGTACCTGCTGCTCCAGACTCCTGGCTGTAGCTAATGGACGAAGAACGAATTGTTCTCAGGCGCAGACTCTGAGCTCTCTCCTGGCGAGCAGCATCGCAGGTCTGGTTTGGATGCCAAATCTGCTTACAGTGGTAGCAGAACTCAGTTCCACAGCCCTCTCGTCCACACGTAAGCTTGGGGCAGCTGGCACATCCAAAAGCAATCACAGCATACCTGGAGTGAGCACGAGAGAATTCTGTTAAGGGAAACTGCTCTTGCCTAGAGACCAAAGCAGACAGGACAAGTGCCAGAGCAGCTGAAGTAGGTACAAGGGCAGTGCACATCAGCAGCTGACATCAGGTGGCCAGCCCCTTACCACCTCCTTCCACAACTCTCTCACTGTTGCATTAGATTAAGACTGTAGAGGAATGCTACAATTCTTCAGTGATTTGATGCAATGGCTTTCTTTCAGGGAGGAAACGACAGCAGGTGCAGTGCTGTGAACACTTAAAGCAGATGTGCTGTTCCGCTGCTCCCCTGGAGCGAACTGTGACAGCGGCAGGGATTAAATGCATGGCTGTTCAAATGAAGGTAGTTTGATCTTAACAGAATAAAGTGTTTGTTTTTACACCACCACTCCCCCCCCCAATTTACAGCAGCTGTAAATACGAATACAAAATATTCTTCGTTGGTAATGATACTAAAAAAATTATTCCCACTCCTACATATCTGAAAATTGAGCTTCTCTGCAGCAGCCAGACCTAAAGCTCTTCAAGGTGAATGTCAATCCTGTTCCTTTCATTAGTGTTTTAAAACAGCACATCTGGGGTTTTCCCTCCGAGCAGCTCTGCACACAAGACTTTCAGCCTGGATTCCTGGGTGGTGCTGTGACAAGCAGAAATGTGACACATGCTTTGCTGCCTGCTTTCCAAGGAGTAACTGCTGCACTCTGCTATGCTGCTGCCAAGTCAATCAGCTCTATTTTCCCTCTTGATACGACTGGAGAGATAACTGCTTTGCATGTGCACAAAAGAGACTGATCCAATGCTGCTTCAGCATATAGGGATACACCCCAGACTGCCTAACTTCACAGCCAAGAACCTGAGGAGCAGACTGCAGAAGGAAGGATCGTTGTTTATCCTGCCTCCCACTGCCAGTCGGGAACAGGTCCCCGTTTGGGACCGATGCCTTGGCACACCTTCAGAAAGGAATGTCTTAGCACAAAGTGAGCCTCAGTTCAAACTGTACAAGAGAGCAGGCTGAAGCTCAACAGTTTGCATTCATTTTCAAGGGGGTGTGAAAGCCAAAAGTTCTTGTTAGGTTGAGAGAGGGGACAAGCAACCAAACGCCAGAGCAATAGCGAGTAAAACAAACCCCAGGCAAAGATCAATGAACTGAAAAGGGCTGGGCAGTGACAAAAGGAACAAAGCACTTGCACTATTTTGCCTGACCTATTTTTTGCTTGACAAAGATAAAATCTAGGAATTGTTGCTGTCTTCCACCAACGCCAGCAATGCAAACTCTGAGCAAAGCCATTCAATAATTCAGACAGCAAAGGCAGAATGCATTTGGAATACTGATTCGTGAGGCTTGTAAAATGGCATCAGAAAACTGATGTGAAGAAACAGAACCTGAAAAAGCCAGCCTGCAACAAAGCCTCACCCATGCTCCTGCCTCTGGGAAGTACACTTTATTTTCCAGTATCTGCTGCCAAGCCACTGCAGTTAGGCTGCAGCTGCTCTACGCTTTTACAGCATTTCAGGTAACAATGTTCAGGATGCACTTCAGCATGCAACAAAAGCCAAGGATGAAGCACTCCAGAGGCACAGTGGTGTGCACCATTTGTGGCAGTAGGCTCCTTTAGTGCTAGAGACATCACAGCTTATATGGGCAGCTCAGCTAGGGCGTAATGCCTACCACAGGTTCTCCTCCAGACTCATTCATGGTTCTCTTGTGGGGAAGACCATGAGGTTCTCCACTGGGACAGAAGTAATAATGCACCTAATACAGCAGGTAATGTGGATTCAAGATCTCCCTGCTTCCAGTTTTACCATCTCTAGAAGCTGTTTCTACCCCAGAGTGGCAGGCAGCTAGAAGAGAGCTATTTACCTGACTATTCTTTGCTGTTCCCCAAGGAGTAAGGGACCCGCAACAGAAAAACTCAACACTGTAACAGCTGCTCTGCCCTCCCTGCCTTTTCCTCCTCCTCACTGCCTCCCACAGGATGGGTGTGGGCACTCACTCTCTCTTTTCCTGCTCCTGACCTTTTGGCAAGTGTGATACCCAACGTGGTTGCACTTTGGACCAGAGGGCCCAAGAAGCTGTCACCTTTCTAGGACCTGCACGTGGTCAGCACTAGCAAATTCTGTGTCACTGCAAGTATGAAAGCACACCTGCATTCCAGCTGTGTTTCTTCACATGTGTTTCTTAAATGTGAAAGCCTCCCAAGCATGAAGCACTTGAACATTCACACTGGAATATTTAGTCTACCTAACAGTCAGTTCTATTTTGCTGTTTCTCCAACAGTCTTCCTTTTCTTCTTTCTACCTTTTGCTCATCTGTGAGGCTTTGAAGCAGATGTCACCTTCTGGGAGTTTAGTGTGCACTGCACATCTGGATCAGTCCTGGCTACAACCTTTATCACAGTATCACCAAGGTTGGAAGAGACCTCAAAGATCATCAAGTCCAACCTGTTACCATAGACCTCAAGACTAGACCATGGCACCAAGTGCCATGTCCAAACCCATCTTGAACACCTCCATGGACAGTGACTCCACCACCTCCCTGGGCAGCCCATTCCAGTAGGGAATGACTCTCTCAGTGAAGAACTTTCTCCTCACCTCCAGCCTAAACCTCCCCTGGCGCAGTTTGAGAATGTGTCCTCTTGTTCTGGTGCTGGTTGCCTGAGAGAAGAAAGCAACCTCCTGCTGGCCACAACCACCCTGCAGGTAGTTGTAGACAGCAATAAGGTCTCCCCTGAGCCTCCTCTTCACCAGGCTAAACAATCCCAGCTCCCTCAGCCTCTCCTCATAGGGCTTGTGCTCGAGGCCACTCACCAGCCTCATTGCCCTTCTCTGGACATGTTCAAGCACCTCAATGTCCTTCTTAAATTGAGGGGTCCAGAACTGGACACAGTACTCAAGGTGTGGGCTGAGCAGTGCAGAGTACAGAGGGAGAATGACCTCNTGGCCAAAGTGCAGCACTCAGCACTTGGATTTGTTGAACACCATCCCGTTGGGCTCTGCCCATCTCTCCAGGCAGTCGAGGTCCTGCTGCAGAGCCCTTCTGCCCTCCAACCCATCAACATCTGCCCCCAGCTTGGTGTCATCTGCAAATTTGCTGGTGACTGACTCAATGCCATCATTCAGATCATCAATGAAGACGACAAAGAGGATGGGGCCCAGTCCTGATCCCCGGGGGGACACCTCTAGTGACCGCCTCCAGCTGGGTGTGGCACCATTCACCACCACTCTCTGGGCTTGGCCCTCCAGCCAGTTCCTAACCCAGCACAGAGTGTTGCCATCCAAGCCACAAGCTGACAATCTCTATAAAAGCCACCTGCTGAACCAGGGCACTGAGGCACTACCAGCAGAGCAGCAGGAGGAGCTGCTCAGTAGTGTACAGCCTGTCCCTGTCAGGATTGAGGGGTGCAGAACTACTATTAAAGCACTGGTAAAATTCACACACACCCCTCAGATAATAAGCAGGAACAAGCTGATTATTATCTGGCCTCAGAATCCTGTTGACAGGCAGCCAGTAGTGTCTTGGGCAGCCATAAGACAGAATATATCTGGAGCTGGAGAGGTCTTGTTAAAGGAAAAAAATAAAATAGTTTTCAGTCATTTGTCAGCTACAAACCCCCAAAATCTCACTCTTCAGAGAACCGAAAACCTGGTGATTGTGCTTTTAATTTAGCCTGTTTGTTAGTCTGGACTTTGCTCCATTGCCTTGGCAGTGTAACATCTGAATTTGTTTTGCCTCTTGTCATGAACCTTATTGGTAGGTGGCTGCTTTGTGTTTGTATTGCTGAAATTCCCTCTGCAGCAGAGAAAGTCCTGCCTGAAGAGTGTTCTTTTGGCGAGTGGGCTGTGGCCTGGATGTGGTTTGTGGTGTTTTGTTTCAGAGAGAATCCTGCCCTTTTCTCACTCACCCAACACATAACACAAGGCTCAAGTCATGCAGTGGCCCGCTCCAGGGGCAGGATGCTGTGAGCAGTGCCCAGCTGTGCCCGCACTGCTGCTAGCACTGCAGGCACAGCCAGCAGTGTGCGTGCCCGCAGTCTGGAGCGGGTGCCTGCCCAGGGGCAGGATGCTGTGAGCAGTGCCCAGCTGTGCCAGCACTGCTGCTGGCAGTAGCACACGTACCCGCAGTCCGGCGCGGGGCACCAGCGGCAGTCGGGGTCGGCCACCAGCCAGCGCCGCAGCATGAACTCCTCGTACTTCTCCATCAGGACGTCGTCGCTGAGGATGAGGCGGATGTCATGGGGGTTGAAGCGCTCCGAGCACTCCGGGCAGCTGATGTTCACCCTGCTCTCCGAGATCTCTATGCGCAGGTACTGGCGCAGGCAGTCCACGCAGGAGCGGTGGTGGCAGGTCATGATCTCGGGGAACCTGTCCTTGGCGTGCCGCAGGAGGCAGAGGGGGCACTCCAGGAAGTCTCCGCTGGGCTTGCTGCTGGAGACGGTGCCGTTGTCGGAGGAGGTGCACGTGGAGAAGATGGAGTTCTTGTCTGTGCACATCTCGGAGTGGATGCTCTCGATGCTTGCGATGCCATCCACGCCCCCGTTCAGCTCCCTCGACTTGCGCTTGGTGTCCTTTTTCTTGCGGAACAGAGAGCCCAGGGAAATTCTTCTCTTCTTGGGGGCCTTCTTCACCGAGGGCAAGCTCACCGAGGAGGCCGAAGACTGCAGGTCCCGGTCGGAGCCCATCTGCCGGTGCAAACTCATGGCGAGGCCACTCACCAGAAACGGATCAGATTTCATAGGCAGCCCTAAGCATGGCTCAGGATCACAGCAGCAGAGTCAGAGGCCACAGGTGTATCGTGGAATCCAGTTTGATAGTGTTCGTGCAGACAGGGCAGACCTGTCTGCTTCCAGCAAAGCCCCCAGAGGAGCTCCCTGCATCAGGAGAAAAGGGGAGACAAAGAAAAGCTAGGTTAGGATCACTTCCATCACCAAAAGATCGCAGCATTCTAAAGATCTGCTATTCATATAACCACCAACTGCTCCTCACCATCTAACCCAGCAACTCTTTCTGTCAGTTGCTTCTACCCTTTACATTCTTCTCATCTTAGCAAGCCTGAGACCTCCCTGTGGTTAAGCAGTGGGGTCAAGGATCATCTTTGTTACAGTCAGGCAGCGTCGAGAGCAGCATCTTCACTGCCCTGCTCCCAAGTGTGTGTGCAGGAACTACTGCAGGCCATGGTGACAACTCAGTAAATGCAGGACAAGGTCTTCTGTGAAGCACAGGAATAGGCTTCCAGCACTGAAAATTCCCTGTTTTCCCTACCTCACCTTTTCCATAGGTGGTAATTAAACCTCAAGAGCCATGGGTTTGTGTGGGTTTTGAATCCACATAGACTGCCAGCAGAAAGGAAGTCACTGAGGCTAAACGACTCCAGACTTTCTCAGCGCCCAAGAGCACAGAGAGGGATCCGGCTGCACGTTAACGCTAGGCACCAGTTTACTCCAGGAACCAGAGCAGCAGAGCAAGTGACAATCAATACTCTCTTGCTCCTCGGCTTGCACGTTGCAACCAAAGCAAAGACTAAAGTTAAGCTGGCATTTGAACTCTTCATGATATTGACCTGTACTTAGAAATCAATAAATGAAGTGTATGTGTCCCCAGAAAAACCCCAAACCACAGATCCCCAGCACATATCCCACCTCACTTGCTCCCTCTGTACAAGATTTCCTTCCTTTCCCTGTTGCTTAACTGACTGGCTCCAAAAGGAGACAGAAGCAGTTGCTTTCCTATGGCCTTCCAAGAGGCAGCTGCAGTAGGTGGTAGACCCCCTCCAACCAAACATGCTAAGTTCCCCCAGACAAGCAAATCTTCCTGCTTCTTGGAAGCTTGCTTGTACAACAGGAATTCTTCTAACTCTCAGAGACCTGCTTCTGTGGCAGCAGGACCAGAAGGCACTGCTTAAGTGGCACCGGTGTCGCATGGCTGGACATGACAAGTGGTGGCACTGCTGCTCTTCTCGGCGTTTCCCAGCTTACCTCCCAGATGGCTTCTCTCTAACTTTGCCACGAAAAGGTAAAATCAGAAACTGGGTACTAGGAGTCATTCAGAAGGCAGAAAAAGGGAACGCCAAGGGACACTGCTGCAGATACAAACCCAACTTGGTGTGGAGCAGAGAAAGGAGGATCAAACACAGCAGTGAGGTGAATGGTTCCATTCCTCAGGGCACAAGCTGCCTGGGCACCAGCCCCAAACCACCTCTGTGCTGTTTGCCTCTGGGACAGCACCGCAGAGGCAACTGGGCCAAGACTAGGAAGCTCCCGAGGAAGCTGCCCAGCAGCAGAAAGAATTCCTCTCCAAAGAGAAAGGCCCAGGTGGCAGGGGCAAGACAGGTAGCAGACCCACAGCTACAGGCTGATGGTAGAAGCGTCCCAGCAGGTGGCTGAGCCAACACTGCTCCGTTGATGGTACCACCCAGTACAGCAGTGCCCCACACAAGGGCAATGCCTGCCTCCAGTGTGAGAATTCAGAAGAACAGGAGGGAAAAAACAAACAAAAACAGCGATACATAAAAATAATAATTAAAACACACCAAGAAAAACCCTCCTGGCATCTGGTTCTGCTAAAGGGGTCCCACCTTAGACTGCTCGTTGTTTTAAATCGCTACAAGCTTTCTTTTTTTTCTATGTCAGTGTATACTTATCTTGTTCTGGCCCCTTAATAAAGGAAAGTCTCAGCTCCTTGGAGCATTATCTGAAACACACTCCCTTTCTTCTCACAGTCTAAATAAAGCCCATTTCGAGAACCTAACATACTCTGCCTTCCCTCCTAAGGGAACGTTTTCAGCCTAAAATCACCAAAAAGAATCTTGGGTGCTTTACCTGCCTCTGGTCCCAAACCAAAGGGAATACTTTTACAAGCACTTTCTCTCATTGACTGAACTAAAACACCCCTTACAGAAAGCAGGAAGGTGACACTGCTCAGCCAGGGTGACAGGACACCTCCTCTCCAGGAGCCTGGCATGATTTCGAGGTCCCTTCCAGCCCCTAACACTCTGTGATGCACGCTACAGACACAAGCAGCTGGCAGATGGTGCCTGAAGTATGGCACAGACACACAAATCCTGCAGGCTGCAACAGGCAGTGAGGTCAGTCTGTGAATGATCTGGAAGGCATTACTGTAACCACACACTTACTAATGCTTGTCTGTCCACACGGGCACTAGCAGCAGAGTGGGAAGTGCCATTCTCCCCAGGCTGGGCGAGTCCATGCACAAGATGACAGGCAAGGAGGTGAGGGCTCATCAAAAGGAAAAATGAAAACCAAAGAGCAGGAAGTAAACAGTGACACAGCCAAGCCCACAGCTACAAGCCTTCCCCTCCTCCTCTGGAGAGAAAGAATGTGAACTGCAGCATTCCTGCCAGCTGCCACAGATGTAGTGTGTCAAGGAGCAGCAGCTCTGGTAAGGAACCAGTTGTACTTTGTAACCGACACCAAACAACCAACAGAGAGGTTCTCCCATGCTCCAAGGAGTCAGGAGGTTCTGCAGCACCGTGGTGAGCAGCCTCTGAGAGAAAGGACAGGCTCAGACTGCCAGCACTGGAGCCTAGGGAAGCTGCCAGGGCTCTCAGACCATCTCCACACAGACTCCAGCTGTAACGCACGGAGCCAGGTTTAAAAGCCATCCTCTCCTTATTTAGTCATTGTGGATCGCCACTTCAGTGACGTCCAAGGGCACTTTGCTGAAGGGAAAAGACTCGGCAGAGGATTTATTACAGGAAAAAGAGAAGACTAATGGTGCACTAATAAGGATTGGCACTGCGCAGAACCCTAACAGCCTCACTAGAGCCATCTGGGGCACTGGCCAGCTCTCATCTCGCCGACCCCAGGCAGCAAGTTTCTGCTGACAAAAGGAAGGGAAGTGGCTCTGGTTGTGCAGAGGCAGAGAACACAGCCTCTGTGTTGTTCCTGCGAGAGTAAGCCCACGTGGAGGAGACAGGCTGCGTGAGAAACAGAGCTTGGGAACCAGAGAGCCGGAACCAGCCCAGGCACACAATGGTAGCAGCAGTCACAGGCACCCCCGTTTGGAGAGGCAGCACCCACTGCAGTTCCCTACCACTGGCACCGACCAGCGTAAACTGGCAGCATACACAAGAAACTATCGCCGGCAAGAGGGAAGGGGTAGAAAAGCCACAGGGTGCAACTCCGCAAACCTAAGCTCACCGCTGCCCTCAACATTTCCTCAAAAGCCCTTAGTGACTACACAAAGCCGCGCTTCTGGCTTCCTGCCGTGCCCCAAAGCCCAGCACAACCCCAGATTCCAGCCGTGCTTTGCATTTTGCCGGCTGCACAGCCTGCCGCAAAGCGCCGCGGCCCCAGCGCCTTGGCTCGGCCGGAGCCTTCTAGGAGCGCACAGAGCTCGCAAGGCAGCTGGGGCACGGCTCAGCCTCCACTGCTACCTGCTGCTTCGGCGAGCCTAGCTCAGCGCTCTGCTGGGGAAGCCCGGCTCACCCCCCGGCTCGTCTTCCCCCCTAACTCCTCTCATCACGCTGCTCGAAGCAAACGCTGTTCTGACAGTATTTTTCCGGGTAATGGGGGGCAAAGGGAAAGCAAACTGGAGTCCCTCTGCAAACGGAGAGGGTTTTGATTCAGACAGAAGTATCTCCTGCATGGCTTTCCATGCCATAACCACTGCTTGTCTCACCTTAACCATTTTCAAAGCTTTTAGGTCATGCCCTCGGACAGCTGACCCTATGCATTTGCCAGAGGAGGCTGATGAAGCCCTGCTGCTGGGGGACACTCACTCCTCTGTGCTCCTGACTGCCCCCCAAACACACCAGGGGCTCAAGCTCAGCGCTGCCTGCTCTCTTCCATTGCACATCCAACCTGGTGTATACAGGCATCTGCCATCAGGACAAGCAGCTTCCACTACTGCTAATGAAAGCAGGCTTAAAACCTTTGTGTAAGAAAGGAGAAACCCCACCATGAACACAGCTGTAGCTGCGTCCTCACCACAACCCCTGAACACTGCTCGTTGGTGCTTGAATGGCAAACTTAGCCTTGCCCTGCTGCAGGTGACCACTCTTCATTTTGGGCGTTGGCTTCTCCTGGCAATTTAACCAAGCATCAGCTTTGTGCTAGCACAACGAAAGCTCTTTCTTGATGAAAACTGACTACTAGCAGCTTCCCTCTCTGGCAGCTGCAACTCCCAACATCTGTACTCTGCAGCTGCTTTCTGAGATGGACTGTTCCGGAGAGCTGCAACAGAACACCCCACAATCCATAGCCTCAAGTTCATTCATCAAAACTGCACCACAGATCTGAGATACATCTCTGCTTTCCTCTTCCACTGTTAGAGCCATGGAATGTGCCAGCCGTGATGTTCTTAACACAGAGGTACCCCTAAAAGAGGCAGCGAAGCCATGTTTTGCTTTGTGTTTACTCCGCAGCGCAAGAACGGTAGAATCAAACCTAAACCCAAAGCATGCAGAAGCTCTTTGAAGCACAGGGTTTGAACCAGCAACTCAGGTGCTCACTCCACAATGTCAATTCTTCACATGTCACAAGAGTTTGAAAACTGGGGGGAAACACCCAAAGGCTTTTGGCTGAGGATTGGTAGAAGACAGCTCTGCTTGCTTTACACATGCCTCAAGTTACCCACAAACCTGGCATCGCTGAGCACCAAAGCATGCGGAACAGCCTGGAAGAGCTGAGTAGCTCTGAAAGCTCTGTGCTCCTGCAGCGCTGTCCCACCCAGCCCCCCCCATGCACATCTGTGCCTGCGCTGTGAGGGCTCCGCTGGGTTTAATCACTGAGCATTTAGTCCGAGCACCGCCAACTGCAAGTAAACAAATGGAAATGATGTCGAAACAGCCTCGGTTCTGGCAGACCTTTCAGATGGACCAAGCTGAGCAATAAAATCCTTCAGTGGCAGCATACTGCAGCAGATGGGGAAACTCAGGTGCAACGATTAGCAGAGTACTTCTAACCCCTTGGATGCACTCCCCCCCTCAAAAACCAAAAGGACGACAACATTTTCTGCTTTATGCTTAGAATGCTACAGCAATACCAAAACACCTCACGCAATGTGCACGTCCTTAGCTCCGTTTCTAAAAGGTGAAAATAAAGGGTTGATGTTTGGATTAAAGGGGAAAGGCTGTGCTATAAAGTGAAGGTATTTGTAGCAGAAGACTTCTGAAGCTCTTCAAAGGAAGACAGACCTACAGATACCAAACACTGGCAGTGATTTGTCACAGGAGTATGGCAGGAGACAAAAACGTCCAGTGACTGCCATCGCCCATTTCACTCCAACGGCACTCTGCACAGCTCCTTTCAAAACACATTCACACAGAGGCTTTTAAGAGAGTAAGGCATGCAGAGTAAGAGGGCACCAGGAGGGCAGCTCCCATTTGGTAGACTTTCTCCAAGCAAGCCCAGTAATTTTACCTTTCAGTCCTTCAGCAAGGTGTCTCTGCTTTGCTGTTCTGCTTTGGTAGAGGAGCAGTAGGTGAGGGCTTTTCTTGAGGTACAGAGATCATTTGTTACAAGCTACCAGAGCTGCTTCTGCTACTAGCGAATGTTTTACAGGAGAGGACTACTTAACTGCCTTCTCATTTCTTCGTGCTTACAATGGACTGTTGATGGCTGCACAGGGGCCACTATTTCTGAACCAAGACTCTCAGATCCACAAGTGATCAAAGACAAGTTTTTCAAAACTTATAGGGATCTGCCATGTCAAGTCTCCAGGTTTACAGGGAACCTTTAAACGACCCAGGAGCAGCTTCAGCCAAACAATTCCACTTTTTCAGTTACACAAATTCAAAAGACTGGGAGTTGAGCTGCCTGCAAGTACTGTACCAAGCATTGCTGCACTCTCATCTTACACTGGATCTTGCAGGAGGCTCAGGGAAGGTGCTGGCAAGATCTGGGACATGCCTGTATCAGCACGGAACTGATAAGCAGGACAGAGTATGCACCTTACCCCTACCTTGAAAACAAGTGAAACTCTCTGGGACAAGCCTGCTTGACACACTCAGCTGCAGTGCTGAGTGATCACAAGGAATCTACTAGGAGCAAAAGGACTTGCTTTAATATATGAGAGTTTGTATAATGCAGTCAGTTTACTTCAGGAAAGTCTTCCAATAACCAGGATCAGTTTAGAGATGCTACCTAATGCCTTCTTACAATTAAACACAAGACTACCACTAGGTACCAGAAGCAGCCAAGAGGTTAGAGTAGCTCCCTCACCACACACCAGCCTCTGCTCTCAGCTGTCTGCACCTCCGGCGAGATGGTCACTGAACAGGACTCTTCCTCACTTGTAAAGCATCTTTCAACAACCACTACAATATTATTGTTTCTCTAATCCACTTTATGACCAGATTACTACTCCACATTCCAGATCACATCCTAAAAGCCCCTGCTATTCGTGGATATTACAGTACAAGAATTTAAGAGAAGAGCACTTGAGGCAGGAGTGTTTTAAATCTCTTACAACTGACACACTGCACTGTTACCATGCCCTAGTTCATTCTGGATTTATCTTTCCTTAAAGTCCTGTGTTAATTATCTGGTCATTCTATTTTCACTTACAGAACAAAGCAACATTGTTTGTAAAACAATGAAGTAAAGAGACTATGAAGCCACTTGGGCCCAAAGCCTGAGCAGGCATTAAAGAGTATTTAACAAGCACTGCAGGACGGCCAGAAGTGAAGTGACACAGAGTGTTCTACTTTCAAGTTCATAATGGCATAGAGCACATGGCACATCAGCCTTGACAGCCAGGGCCATGCTCGACACCTTATTAAAGAAGAAGAAATTTCAGCTTTGTCCTTTGAAACTGATGTCCTCCTGCATCATGTGTCCATGGCAGCCGCTATTGGGAAAGGAAGTCCTGCAAGCTGCTCATGCTGCAAGTCTCTGAACAACTGATTGCCAGTTCTAGCCAAACTCTTCCTCCTGCAGACAAAGGCTGTGCAGAGTGCACTTAAAGCACCTCCCTTCAGCGGGGCTGCTCTGGGATTGTTGGTAACTATGCTTTCAAACCCCAAAGGAATAGGCTCTAATCAAAAATGCTGAGGAGAGAAACAGCTTTTGCTGTTTGTTCCAAATGTTCAGTACATTTCATCAGCCCTTTTAGGAGCACAGTGAGCCAGGAGAGGATGGAGGTCCTCTTCAGGGCTCCCAACTGCCAGAGGGGCAATCCCTTCCATTCTCAAAGCACTCATTTTCTAACCCAGCATCATTACATCTAGTGATACAGAGTGCAATGCTCGACCAGAGCTAGGAACTCAGTGGAGCTTCCTATTTGTGAATCTCCACGCCTACATCTGTGGCAAACAAGCCCAAGAGGATCAATTTCTCCTTATCTAAGCCAGCAGAGCAGTCTCTGCTCACCCATGCACTTGCAGGCTGTTCTAAATGCTTGTTCTGTGCACGGTAGTGCAGTGCTGCAGGCAAACGTGCACCAAACTGAGTCAGCAGAAACCACTCTTGGAAATGCTGGGGCGGCGGGGGGAAGCAAGAAAACAAAACACCATCAGAACTTTTAACTATCTTACTCCTTTAATCATTAAAATCCTCACAGCAGCACATTGTCACTCTTGCCTGCGTGCTGGGAACGCACCAGCAGGTATCCTCACTTCTGGGTGCTGTGGAGAGGTTTGTTCTAGATACACAGATGCAGAGAGTAACTTTCTACACCTTCTGACCAGCCAATGGTCTGGAAAGTGGAAGCAACACTAGGGGACCAAAAGCTGCACAAGCTGCCTATGCACCAAAACCAACTGTAACTGTATGGAGACTTTAAACCAAGCACACACTTTGAGCCCATCTGGGAAGAGAATGAGTGCGGTGACACATTGCTGTCTGACCTGCCTGAGACAACAGCTCCCATGAACTCACCATCTCTCCTACCAGTCAGGTAAAAATATAACCTCCATCCTGCTTTTAAAACATTAATCATTTACAGGAGCAGTCAATACACAACAACTAGAGAGCTCAATCTGAATTGTCTCCTGACAGTGCTTAGATAGTGTGAACAGACCCAGATGCAGTCTTAAAATAAGCATCTAGGAAACCAAGTTAACTTATGCGACAGCAGCAGCAGCAACCCAGCCCCAAAGCAGATCTTCGGGCTTTTCCCCTCCGCCTCAGCTGAAAGCAAGTACTCCTTCCTCACTTCGGGCTCTTCAGCACTCTGGTGGAGCCGTGCCTTGGCATTTCCTGCAGCTGCTTTTCATTCTGCGCACTGCAGACTAACTGGGGCAGACGCAGACCCAGTGGAACAAGAGCAGAAAGCTTTGCTTCCCACGCCACCAGTCCTGCAAACCGAAAACACTGCAGCACTCCTGGATGCTGAAATCACACGCACAGAAAAAGTGCTCCAAAAGGAGAGGAACCAAGACTCACAACTTCCAGAAGAGACAGCTGGAATTTCGGGTCTGTCGCTTTGCCCTCTCCAACAGCTACATACTGAATTCTGACAAGCTGCCTTTTCTTTTTCTTAATACAGGCTTTAAAGTTTGCCCTACCATAAAGCCAAACCCAACTAAATGTACTAAGATACAAGGTGGGGCAAACTGTAGTGCAGGGGTCTGAAACTCAGAGCAGGGGTTCCAGAGAGACCAGACAGGAGAGCCTGAGGTTTCTGCCCTGTGCTGAGGAAAGATCTTATTGACCAGCTGAGTGGCAGCATGTCCCAGCTCTGTTTTTTTTCCTGGTGTAAGCTATGATTTCAGGGTGGAGAAGAACCAAAAGCCACACACCTATCTTGAACTAGCACTGCCTCAAAGGAAGAAGTGCTGGAAACAATTGACGGATTCGCTCTTAGTCCCCTGGCCCTATTTCACCAGTTTTACTAACAGAATGGATATTTAGATACACTTTGGATGAAACTTAACAAAGTGAACTAACTAAAAAGGAACAAGTTAGGTTTTGAGTACCTGCAGCAGGCTGAAGCTGGGCTGTGTTACCTCACCATGGGTTGAGCTAAGGACTCGGTCAGGGCTGGTGGATGCCACTGCAATGATCACAGCAACCTCCAAAGGCACTGTAAGTAAACAGCTGCTGTGCCTTGATCTCCTCTGGTGGAAGTGCCTCCAAAGAGAAGCTCATCCTCTGGGTAAGGACAATTCAATACAAACCTGCCAGAAAGCCTTGGGTGGCTGAGTGACCAAACCACACTTAATCCACAGCGGTGGCAGCAGCAGGACCAGCACACAGAGCTCTGAACTCTGCTGCAAGTGCTGAAACTGCCCCGAGGTCAGCTGCAAAGTTCCATCAGCATGACCAAGAGCTCCTGTGCACTCCAGAGATGAGAACAAACCCTGCTCTAACACAGCCCAGCTCCACTGTGCTGTCAGCAGTCACTGAGAATTCCCGAATGGATGGATTTCAAATCACCAAGCCCAGTTTTTCTTTAATGGCAGCCCTAGTTAAACTGGTGATGTTTTGATACAGACTAAGACCAAAAATATAATGAATGAGTGAGAGAAAGAGAGACAAAAACAAAGACAGGGAAAGGTCTAGCCACAAAAACAAAAATACTATATCCTGCCAGGAACACTGCCTATAGCTTCCAGACAGGAAACTGCCTCCAGAAAAGCCACCGGTGGCAGGAGACAGCCAAAGTACCACCAAAGTCACCTCACAGCACAGCTCAGGGCAGAGTGGAAGAGCAACAGCAGAAAAGGAAGGTAACCACGACCTGACTGGGCACCAAATACATCTGTGCTTGTGCATACAGTTTAACCTCACTGATGCTTCTTTAGGGGAAAAACTAACAGAAAGGATTCTTCCAGTCCTGCTGAAAATGCCAACCTAGAACAAAGAGCAGAGGTGAGGGAAGGCAGCGATCTAGCAGTCTGCACAGGCAGACTCCTCTGGCATCCTGAGCTGCGCAAGCACTCACTAAAAGACAGAGCAACTAGCACTTGCTTGAGCCCAGCTGCTGCTGTACCTGTGCTGGAAACACGACACACGCCGACAGCAGCAGTGCTTCTGCCAGCACTCTTATTCCACCTACAGCACCACCACGCACCACTGCCAAGCACCATGTCAGCACGCAGCGGGGCTGAGCCAGCTTCATGCAAGCTTCTCCAAACATTTCTCACTCACAGCAATGTGGTGTCACAGGTACAGGCTGGGGACCAGGCAGAGCTTCTCTGTGCAGGAAACAGACCCAATGGCTAGTGCAAAGGCACCCACTCCCGGCTTCAAATACTTCTCCTGACTTTGAGCCCTCATTAAGGGCACCCATAGACAACACAAGCTCGGGGAGCCTGGGACCCGCTGTGAGCTCCTGTGCAGTAAACAGAGGGCTTACAGACTCTGGGCTCCACAGTGCTGGTTAAGCCCTGGCAATGCTGTCACATTCTGGATTGTCAGAATGCCTCACACCAAACATCA
Organism: Semnornis frantzii; assembly: GCA_013399775.1. NCBI lineage: Eukaryota > Metazoa > Chordata > Aves > Piciformes > Ramphastidae > Semnornis > Semnornis frantzii. The sequence goes on from VWYK01005583.1 coordinate 135,406, forward strand.
AACCCCTCACAGTACCCCTGCTGAAGTGCGGCTCAGGGTGGATTTGTACTACTCCCTTTACTCATGGCTTTTAATCGCAAAGCTACATTGCCAGTGCCCACCGCACAGGGAGTATTTCTGACATACACCCCCCTGCCCTGGTGCTTTGCAGAAGGGACTACATCTTTAAACACACGGATGGAGGTTACCTTTTGCTCCCCATATAGCATCACCTTCAACAGCTCTTCCTACGCAGCTATGGAAACATTCCTAGCTAGGGCCCCTTTGTGCAGCAGAGACATCATCCACTGCAAACGGCTACAGGACAACGGAAAAGGCGAAGCAAGCAGAGTGCAGCTCCTGGAAGAGCTCCTGTGCCTGTTCTGCCCATCATTTCAAACAGCTGAACACTTTCTAGTGGCAGTCCTCAAACCAAGCTGCGTTAGGGCAGGTGCTGAGGTAAAACCACACCTCGTGGGGTTTACGCAGTGACACTGTAACTTGCCTTCCACCAGGCCCTTCTCGGGGAAGCTGCCGAAAACCCAGCGCCTTATGTCGGATCTAAAAGCTTCCTTAGACCACACACATTTGGTAAACTGAATTGCCTCAGGCCGAGAGTTCTTGTTAGCTTAAACCTGAGACAGTTTTCAGCTGTCAAAGCAGAGTAAGTATTTGTTAAACACTCCAAAAGCTTCTGGTTTATTTTTTAAATCGGTTGCAGTCCCTCAGCTTGATGCTGAATCCTGTCATGGTGACAGCCACAGCTCTGCCCTGATGGCCTTACACACAGGTGTGCCCAGCTGCCTGCATCCAGATCATTCTCTGGTGGAACAAAGGTCTCAAATGGAGTGGAATGCACAGGCTTCCACACTTATTTCCAAGTCAAAACATCTGTTTAATCAGCAACAAAACTCAGTCCTCTCTTCGTCCTGAAAACGGAATGCCACTTTCTCTGGCAGACGATCCAGATAGAGTGTTTTAAATCCCTGCTTTTCTTCTACTTGCAAGTTACTCATTATGAATTTAAAATGGCAGTAGATGGGTACTGATTTCTTTTCTGGCTTAACTAAAACTAGTGTCAGGATAGAAATAAACTCCTTGAGCAACACGTGTTTGCTTCTGGAAAAGGTCTTCACTGGACCACCAGCAGAGAACTGTTGCTGTAATTCCAGTTAAAAGAGCTGGCTTGCAGGTTATTACCTTTAGGAGTGCCAGACACAAATACTTACAAAACCACTTGAGCTGGTTGCAGTAACCAAATGGGACAATCCCTCGTCTGTCAAGGACATTTTCTACCCACAGGGCACACACCAAGTAGCAGGTTACAAACCATTCACAAGGATCCCCCAACTCTCTTCCACTCCAGCAGGCCATTACCAGCACAGCCTCCCCCTGTCTCTGCAGAGGTCCAAGCCTGCTTGCCAGCAGATGCTGTCTGAAGTGTAACAGCACAGTGGAGAGTCCATGCAGCTCAGAGCTTGGATTCCTGAACTGGGGAACTAATGTAGAGCAGGCAGGGGAGGGGTGTGACAAATGCAGTTTTTCAGTGGGAGGCTACAGCTGCAACAGGTACAGCCTCTCCAGTGGCCGGCTCCTTCTCCAGGTAAACTCTGTGTCACAGGGCCGGGGAGAGAACAAAGCTGCGGTGGTAAGAGCTGCAGAGGTCAGCTGAAGCAACCAGCTCAGCAGTGACAGGGGGACAGGCAAGCCAGGAAAGCAGCACAAGTTCTCAGCTAGCACTAGTACACCTGGTCCCGGCCGGCCACCCAGCCTGACCCAGACACAGCAGGGCAGACGGCAGCGCGTTTGTCTCTTCAATCTCCCAAACCAAAAGAGATGCCTCAAGACAGGCAAGTTGTTCAGAAAGCAGAAACTCCAGCCAAAGCTAACAGCTTGTGTACTCCGAAGATCACTTCAGACTAAGAGATTCTTGAAGCTGCCTGCGGACAACGTATCCACAGAAGTGGCACAACACCTCTGGCTGGCTGGGGACACCTCACGCAGGAACTGAAAACCCTCTGCTTTTCACTTGGCTTTTCACAGCTGCCAGAGGTCACTTCTGCTGCAGTCCAACATCTGGGAAAAGCTCGTGTTTGCTCCAGGCAAGCCACACAGACACCAAGGCATGTTCACAAGCGTGGTGGTTCACATCAGACCCTCAAACCCAAGCCACTCGCAGTCACCTCACTGCACCTTGCAAACAGCCTTCATACCTTACTCTCAGCTATCCCCATACCTGCACAGTAAAAGGCTCTTTACTTCTACCACAGTCTGGCATATCACACAGGTGCCACATCACACACAAGACCTCTCACAGGGCATCACAGCAGCTAGGATGGATTTAAACCACAGATTTTACAACCTACAAACATTCCAATAGAACAACACTTGGCTTCCACAGCCACTGACAGAGTGACTGGGCTCTGGAACAAAAACCAGCTCCCAGCACCTGACAGCCCAGGCAGCCAAGTGGGGGCCAGCGGTGGCACCGGAGCGACAGGCAAGCCCCAAGAGCACCCAGCGGCCACGCCTGCCTCCAGATAACCTGTGACACATTCCCTGGAATCAGCTGCCCTGTACTTGGAGCCCCTGGCCCAGCTCCGTGGACTGTGACCTGGACAGGGCTGCATTTGCCACCCTCCAGAGGAGCAGATCAAAACACAATACCTGATTGGGACTCTGTGCAAAACCCAGCGAGCGTGGCCACAGCTCTTGCCACTGCCTTGCAGGTATAAACCCTGGGCTCTAGTTCCAGCCCAGATCTTTCCTCTGGCTATTGCAGGCAGTTCAAGGCACAGGGTATGTTTTCTCAGGAGGTGGAGGAAGCAGCCAGGGTAAACAAACTCCAAGATTATTTAAGGTCTTGAGGCCGAAGAATTGTCCCCAGCTCCATTCTTCAGGCAGCACAGTGGCCAACAGTGGGGGTGAAACCTGTGTACCAGAGCTGCATTTCCCCACGGGTCTGCTTTGTGACACAGGGGTAAGCTTCCAGCCAGCAAAAACTAAACTACCAAGCTCTGAGCTTGGTATGCTGCAATGTGTGTGGTTTCCTTGCATGAGACAAATGAATCATAGGCTGTACGGCTGCCAAAAGAACAAGTCAGGTCCAAGCACTGCTAGTGAGCAACCAGGGTCCCTGCAACCCCCAGCCTGCTTCCACTGCAGGATTTTTAAAAAATCACTCAAAATCACTGAAAACAAGTTAGTAACCCAAAAAATAGGGCACAGAAAATATCAAAATAAAGTTCTGGTGGTCTGAAGGTGAGACCCTCAATTCAGATCATTTTTACACAGATAAGTTGCTAAAACAGAAACTTTTATGGTTTAATTGTTGCAACCTCAAGTTCGTGATTCAAAGCAGTAGATCCTTCCACAAATTTTGCTCGCTTAGCAAAAAAAGGCCATTTTTTAAACATCTCTGGTCTGTTAAGTCTGATTTCAGCAAGGAGAGTTTGTAGACTGTTTTAACCAATTACTCAACACTCCGTTATTTTAAAAAATTTAAAATCCTGTAGCTGAAAAATTATTTTAGAAGTTCTAAGTTCTTTTAGCTCCTCTTTCCCTCCTTTTTTTCGAGTCTTTCTCCTGCTCAAATCTGTTAGGCAAGATCATCATTATCAGTCAAAGTATTCATGACCATTCCCTTTCTGTCCTTATCCCTGATCCTTCTGACTTTGTAATCCCCCTGTCCAGCCTCAGCCTCCAATCACTCTGACTGACAGCTGTCAAACCCTGGGCCAGAGGAACAGAAATGATTCCTTGCTCCTTTAAAGCTACCTGCAGTCATATGCTGCCAACTTTTACCGGCATTATGAAAGAATTCTTTGAAGAGCCGAACTTCTTACCCAGCAAAAGAAACTGCTCTTCTGCGTAATGGAGCCCTGCACTGCAGCTCAGGCCAGCAGAAAGGCCAAGGCACGCTCAGACACAGCATCCACATGATTCCAGAACAGGAACGACAGACCCAAGCGGCACAAGAAGCTGCCGAGGCAGCCCAGAGAAGAGCTGCTCCACTTCACCTCGCCCCACAGGACCGTCCCCATTTCCTTCACCTGCGACGGCAGGAAGCGGAGCGCAGCCTGCGGGGAGCGCTGCCGCTGGGGCTGACGTCCTGCAGGCTGAGCGCCGCTGCGCCCCGGCCGGCACCGCTTCGGTTAAACTGCAGCAAGGACACGACTGGCGCAGTTCACAACTGTCCACACAGCCTTGCTACAGCTTCGGCTACGCTTGTGGCTGCTCGATGGAACAGGAAAGAGTTTGTGTGGGAAGCAAGCAGCGAGTGGTTAAAACTAGACGGCCTGCCCTGTCTGGTACAATCCCTCTCCTTTCTGTTTCACTTCCACCAAGTGTCTGCTCACACTCACCTCTGGAACCACAGCCCCAGAGGATGTGCTGATGAGACAGAAGGGGAGGACAGGAAAAGGAGAAACACCAAGTGAGAGGAGTGAAAGACAAGCTACCAGGGCAGCCACGAGTCTCTGCAGCTGACACGCTGGTGTAGTGCTGCTTGTGCACCAATTGCACCTCGGGGGTAACACGATGGCATACAGATTCCTGAGAGCAGGGAATGTGGGCAGGAGTTCTTCTCGGCACAGTAAGATAGCAGAGGTTTGAGACGGTGCCCTTCTGTCACTGGGCCGTCCCTTGGCTCTGTGTAAAGTAATTGTGTGTGTGTGACATCTCCTGCCTCCTTCAGCTCATCTCAGTGACAAAGAACAAGCACATCCGTTTGTTTGGATGATCCTTGTTTCAGCACTCCCCACAACCAGGGTGCTTAACTTTCCACCTGAGCAAGGTCATCTTCCAGAATCTTTTACACTTTCCTAGACCATCCAGATATACCAGGGAAGTTCAGCTCCACAGTAATGTTTTTGCAACAAGCACGATGTTTCTCACATGGAGCTTAGTATTCCCCACAGTGTACTTAACTGCACTGCAAACCTGCCCAACGGAGCCATGCCACAGCTGGCAGAGCTGCATAGCAAGGCTACCATCTTCACCTCGGCAGAGCTAATACGGTTACAGCAGACACAGCCTCATGCCATCTGCCTCTGAAATGCAACACTGGCAAACATTCTGTGGGTAACAGAGGTATTCAAAGCTACACCAAGAACTGTTTGGACCTTTCACACTGCATGCTTGTTAATTAAAAATAGCAGAATGTAAGCTGTTGTGGTGGTTTGGGAGTTACCTGCCCCCCCCCCATGAATTCACCCAGGCTAGACTGAGTCGGCTGGAAGTTAAGGAATGCAGCTTTGTATTCACAGCTTAGCACGATTTACAAGCAAATATTTACAATATATTACAGCTACATACAGAAATATACAAGCTAAAGGTAATACAGAAACACAGTACCCCTCCCAGAAATCGAGTCCCCAGGAGGGCTCCCAACCACCCTTCCACCTCCTTTCCACCCCTCTACCTTGTCCCAGAGTCTGCCTTACATGCAAGGTGAGTTTGGAGGATGGGCAAGGGGAGGTTAGAAGCAGAATGATGAGTTGGGTTACACGGATCCAGCTAGAAACCAGGGAGACACGGACACCAATGGACAGTCTTAATTGATGTTTGTGTCTGTGTTTTTATACGTATCAGTAAGCCTATGAGTGAAGCAGACACCACCACTGTTTGCTTTTCACAGCCTATCATCTAATTGTTCTCATTAAAATATTCCAATTAGCCTCAAACCAGCATAGCTGTCCACAAAAACCCAAATCAGCATCCCTGGTTCATCTGCTGGATGGCACAGTTGATGCTCTGGAAAGGGATGCAGTGGTCCAGCCCCAGCACATCTGATGGTTGGATGTGAGGCTCTAATCCCTGCCGCCACTTCCAGAGACAGTTCTTCCCTCTGTGCACAACTGATGCACCTCTGACCCAACTGCAGGGTGCTGCAGGCAGATGGGTAGATTAAGGGGAGCCAGTTGCTTCTCACCCAAGCAACTGGCTGCTTACTACAGGGACAAGTTGAGAGTAAAGCACCAAAACAGCAAAGCTCAGTGAGAGAAGATGCAAGACTGCTGTTGTCTGTATCCCACTTAGTGCTCCAGCAGCCATTTCCAGCTCTTAGGGAGAAGGGCACCAAGCCAGGTGGAAGAATCCTAAAGGCTGGGTCTGGCCGTTGAACTTCCTGTTGGATCAAAGGGACACACTGATTTCTCTGGAACTGGCCTCATTCCATGGCTGGCTGCTCCTCTCTTCCCCTGAAATGAGGCCTCATACCTGACTATTGCCATTCTCTGTTTGAAACAACATACAACACTGAGTTCAAACACCACACAAGTCCAGAAGAGATTTTCACCAGACTAACTGCACTCCAGTGAACTCTTCACAGAGATTCTGCAATGAAAGGTCCCTTTTTCAAATTTGCAAAATGGGAAACAAGAAAACAAAGCTGAAACTGCCACCTGAAAGAGGGTTCAGACACTGCAGGCCGTTGAATTTGTAAGGCTGCTTTGTGTCAGTGCAGGATTGTACGGGTTCAGAACTTCTGCTGAGCAGCAGTCACTACCCACAGATCAACAGCTGAACAGATGGGCACAGAGGAAAACAAAATCTAAATCCTAAGGGCCCTGCCCAACATCACTCTACAAAAGAGGCTACCACAGACTCTTTCTGTTCTAGCATTTCTTCTACGTTTATATGACCCCAGCACACTCTGATCCAGGGGGCTGCTGTCTAGGGTTTACATGCCAACAGTACTTTTGTCTGTTGTAAGGGCAGAAGAATGCTCTCTTACACTAAATCTATGATTTAGTGATGTGCAGACACCAAATGAGAAGACTGAGCTTGTGTCATGTACAATTAGCTTCTCTGAAACTTCCACCTCACAAATGATTTGCCTCATACTGGCCAATGAGTTTCTAAAGAGAAGAGAGCCCTAAAGCTGCCTTACCCCAGGAGACTGCAGTGGGCTGCAGTGCTTTGCAAACCACAGCTTGTGGGATACATTTCCATGGAGGAACACAAGAACCTGAGGGGTGGAAGCTAAGCTTCAGTTAACCTTTCCAAGCCTCCCTCCCCAGGAACCAAACCCACACCACACTGCCAGCCCGGACGTGGGCCAGTATCCAGGAGGGGCTGAGGGCAGCACCTGAGGGCAGCCTCTTCTTTTCTTGTCGTTTCTTTCACAGACGCTCAGTTTTGTGAGCCACAAAGACACGCACGGCAGGAGGGACACAGAATGGAAAACGGTGGGATTTGATCTGGATAAAGTTTAGAAGCAGCTGTTTCAGTAGCTTCAGTGTTCACCACCCTCCTCTCTCCCAGCAGGCAACCTTTTCCTCCTGCTCTTCCTCAGGGCTCACACTTAGCCCTTCCCCTTCTCCCTCCTCTCCTGCTTTTCCTCACCACCTCTTCTGACACCTCTGAACTGGCAGTAGGGCATTTTGCAGGCCTCTGCCTCAAGCCTCTCGATCTGGCAGAGAACCAAGAGCAGAGGAAGTGTTTCCCCTTCTCACCTGGGTCTCTCCTTACTGGCTTGATGCCTGCCAGCTGGGAGACAAAGTGTAAGGATGAGGGCTGAAAGAGTCTGGTGCACAGCAGATATTCAGGAACGTGAGTGCTATGCCCACCAGCCTCTAAAGACAATGCTCACAACCAGATTTTCACCGTGGAAGAATAAAGATGGAGCAAGGTTTAGCAAAGGGGAAAACCCTAACACACTTGAGCACCTGGACTGTCCCATCTCGTGTTTAGGAGTGAAAAACCACCATGCTGAAAACACAGAAGGCAGCGATTCAAGAACAGGCCTTTCCACAAAAAAAGAAGCGGCAGAAGCCAAATGGTTCTCACTCAGGATGGCAGAGGGCATTGTAAGAGAGTTGCCTCATCACATACGCAGAAGAGAGCCAGGCTGTCACCTCGACTAGAGGTACCACACACAGTTTCAGCTTTGGACCTAAATACTTTCCCCCCTCACAACCAGAAACAAAAATAGCCTAAAGAGAAAGAAAAACCCTAAACCTTTTGCCAACTGCATGTGGAGCAGACATGGCTTTTTTCTTCATAGTAAGCTGTACAGCACACTGCCAGTGCTCTGCTCATTTCTTTTTCTTTACAGCAACACCAACCACTCTGCAATAAAGGCACAGCAGTTCACCAACCATGAACTTGGAAAATATTTCTCTCACGCTACAAAAAAATTGCTGTGAAGCTGAGCTGAACTGACAGAAATCTTAGAATGAATTTTGTTTCCAGGAGGCTGCTGAAAGCAGTGTTACAGACTGTAATAATAAGGGAGTCGAATAAAAAGTTTCAAGAGCAGACCAAAGCATGCAAAAATAAACATCAGGTTTTGTAAGTGTACCTTGAGCACTTTCAGACACAGTGAGAGCACACACACTGGGCAGCCTAGGAGCCTGGGGAAAGCAGCCCTCAGAAGGCAGCTCTGCAGGGGAACCGAGCTGCCAGGGAGCACCAAGCAAGCCACAACTTCCAGAGCATCCCAAGCAGTTACAGCAAGGAGTTACTTCACTTCCGAAGGAAGGTCTTTGAAATCAGGAGCTTCACTGTTTGTGTGAAACAATCTATTTCCTCCTACAGTTCCAGAGAAAATGGTTGCACAAATAGAGCAGAGGAAGCAGGTGTAGAATGTCACTGAAAAGCCATTTAAACTTCTTAAAAAGGAACTGTCTGTCAGCACAGGAGCTCTTCCCAGCATTTCCTTAAGTCACTTGCTAGAACATACATTTCAACGTTTCCCTTACTGCTTTACAGAAGGAAAGCAACCACAGGGGATTCTTTCCCAGGACTAGCTGGCACTGCTCTATGGCCCTGGGCATAACAGGAAATGATCATGGTGCAGAACACCAATATCATTTCAGGTTGCAAATAGATGAAGATGATCCGCAGCATCACTACAATTAAATGGCAAAACAACTAGGGATGTGGCAGATTAGAGAAACCCAAACAAACAATAAAATAGCAAGATTAAAAACCCCAACAAAAACCCCTCTCCAGTTAGAGTGCAGAATTCCATGAGATCCCATGTAATTTTCAATGTCCCCTTGTTTTACTTTAGTTTTACTTCTGCTTTTATAAACCAGTTGTCACTTTAATCCCTGGAGCTGCTTAAAGCTAATTAAGCCATAGATAGCTCAATGCACTGCATTTCTGTGGGAAAAGAGACTCTCACAAACTCACATCCATGTGCACTTCAGCAGCTTGCAGTTTTTCTGTATTTTAATTTGCTCCTGCAATGCACAAACGACTCAGTGTGGACAGAGACATGGCAGACAAGTTCTGCAGGAAGGCAGACAGCTCTGAAGCTATGTTCCCTGCATTCTAAAATGCAGAACACTGAAGTGAATGCATCTTCTCCAGAGCAAAAGGCTCTGCTACAGAGGGGCTTTCTGCTCACCAAGCTTCATTCCACAGTGTGAGAGGCCTACAGATGAAGCTCCCACTGAAAAAGGTTTGAATCAGGCCGAACAGCTCAGGTTGCCTGTTGTGGGCTCACCTACACTGCAGCAGACCTTCAGAAGAGAGCCTCCCCCTCCTCAGAGTGAGGTCATGGTCAACTTCAACTGCCTCTAAGATAAGTTTGAGCTCAGTCTCCAGATCGGGGCATTAATTTCATTCTAGTGATGACTGTGTGTTAGTAGGTTCCAAGAAGGGGACATTAATAAATAAGAGGTGGTAACAGGTTTAACACTTAAACCCCTGCAGCTGTTTGCTAAATCAATACTGCCCTGAGCAAGCTGCTTTGAGAGCAGAGCTGCTACACTACACTGTTCTATGCCACTAACTCCCCGAGGGCAATCATTTAGCAGACAGAGTTTACTCCACAGGCACACACGAGAGAGTACAGTAGCCCCACAAAAGGCAGCAGCAGGCTTCCAGCAAGGATGGATACAGCATCTCATGGTTAACCCGCAGATGTCATGGGGGAGGAGAATGTAAGCAGACAGATGAAGTCAAACCGAAAAAAACTATAACCATGCAACTGACAACAGAAAGTGAAGCAGAGGAGTTCAGTGCATGGGGATTCACCTCGTTTGCACAGTTCAGTATGTCACTGCCTTCACAAGAGAAGACTGCTTATTAAAATATAGGCTAGTAACTATGATGACTGCCTGACACCTCCTACTGCAACATCCTACTTCCAAAGCTGCTCAGAGTCTTCTCAAACCAGGCAGAAAATTCTTCTTTTTTCCATCCCTCTTATTTCAACCAAACTACTTAAGCCAGTGACACCACCACACATACCCCAAAACCCCAAGATGCTTTAATGATGAAAATCCTAAAAGCAGAGATTTTCCCTGGAGAGTTTCAGCCCCAGCACCCCATGAAGGTGCAATTTGCACTCTGGTCTGCCTGTGTATTCAGGATGTGCTTTCTATCTGCCTTCCAGCAAGCTAGCTACAGAGTGCCTGCAAGTTGGTGGGAACAGCAGCAGACACATTTTCAGCAAAAAGCGCACCTTTGATTTGCTGTCATCTCTCCTGCACTTAGTCCACCGGGAACTGCCAATATGCTGGGTCACAGCAGCAGAAGAGAGAGACGGGGAGCTGACATCCTTTCCGAGATCCCACTGCAAAGCAGCGGCAATAGAGAAGATGCTCTAAGCCAATGCGCTGAGGGCATGATCAAACTCAGGAGGTGGGAGGTGAGGGCCAAAAAGCAGCCACAACCAAGAAGAGATGCACTCCAAGCTCACTGAGGCACAGTGTTTATTTTGTATCCCAAATTATACAACGTTTCCATCAGTCCTGAGCAGCCCTGCTTTGAGAACGAGATGGACTCTACACTCTCCAAACGAATCCTTTCAACCCAAACTATGGAAGTGGTGGCTGCAAGGACAACTGAAGCCTGCACCAAAACAGGAACAAATGAGCTGAGCAGAGACTCTGTCAGAGACTGCTAGAGAGAAAAATGCAAGAAAATAAGAGGACTGCAGAGCAAGAAGACTGACAAGAGTTGTTCAGGGAAGTAATCTGGGAACCCTAGCCTAAGCAGTATAGGTAACAGACCTCATGAGAAACCCAGCAAGACAAGAGAACTGACTGTCTGGTCACAGAGCCTAGAGGAAAACAAGCTCGCAAGCACAGCATGAAGATTAGAAAGAGAGCCTACAAAAAGCAGTTAAACTGGGAACAAATACAGCATCTTCAAATGACAAGAGAAAGACAAAGCCATCAAGACCAGGTGTGAAAAAGGAGATCAATTTTGGTATCTTCCAAACCAAAATCGTAGCTGACTAAATACAAATACGGTTTGGATAAGGCGCTGTGAGGTATGCAGCAGTCAGAAGGTCCCTTGCTGGTGAGACAAACAGCTGCAGAAGCAGCTTACACTGTCAAAGCCTGCCCTGCTCAGGCACTCATCCTCCACAGGCCAAGCACACCCAAGGAGCCCTCTGCAGCCGCACACTGATCACAGCAGCTAGGGCTGGGCCCTACAAAGCGTAACAGAGTATTATTAGATACCACCAACCCCAAGAGCAGCAGCCTGCCTAGTAAGTGGCTTCCAAACTCACTGATGTGACTGCAGTTATTGTCCTGAGGCACATCAGGGCAGTCTAACTGCACAGCTTCTATCCCTTTCCCCCTGCAGAACTGCCACCAAGTTCATACTGAACATGCTGCTATGCAGGAGTTTGGTTGTTCTTATTCACTGTGCCCCATCTTAAAAACTAACAACAAATAAACCGAATGCTGCATGTCATGCTGCACTGGGAGCAGGAACTGATCTCCTCACGGGCCACTGCAGAGCACTGCTATGATACAGTACTGCTGAAGCAGTCAAACGGCACTTTCACACACACCCCCACCACCCCGGAGCAGCAGGGCTGACATCCCTGTTACCAGACACACCACTACAGCACATGACCCAGGGTCATTTCCTCACCCCAGGTGCTAAGCTGAGATGCTCACCAACTTCAGTTCTTCCAGGCTATGCTACATGGCAAATTATACAAATTGTACACACTCCCACCCACAGCTGCCTGCCAAACCAAAGGCACTGCTGCTGCACTGGGCAAGAAGAAAACCTTTTCACCCCCCTGCTGTATTTGCAAACTCATCCAAAGGAAATGACTGCCCTGCAAAGTTTATTGCTGCCCGTTCTGGGTGGACTCCCCGGAGGACAGTGCAGATGTATTTCAAGCAATGCTTCTGCAGGGAAGGAAAAGGAATCAAGAAACCACAGCTGTATAATTAAGGATTATACTGTAATAAAGGGAGGCACAGAAGGTAATCAAACGATGTCTGCTGCTTCAATCTTAAATCTGACATTTCTTAACGTTTGAGAATTTGACCTGAAGCCTTAACACGCCAACAAAGTGCTTGCAGTGGCAGAGTCATTGTCGCTCTATGGACTGAAGCAATCCTTCGCACCACAAGAGCAGAGTAAGGCAGTGAGCTGCTGCAGAAGCCACAGCTGCCCTGCTCTACCTTCCCCAGTGCAGCCCTCAGCGTGCTTCCCCAGAAAATCCAACCACCAGCACCCTGAAGGCATCTGCAGCAGAGAGACACTGCACAACCTGTCCAGCCTCAGCCATTCCTCACCTGCACAACGCCCAGTAGCCAACTTTAAGTTACTACCAGTATCTCTGCATACATTCACAGTACTTAAAAAGCCATACTCTGACCACTTTGATGATTTGGCAGTTGTGATCAAGGTAAGCCTAAGAATCTCCCTTTCTGTAAGGAAATCAAATTACCAAAGTATTACTTTCATCACCAGCTAGTCACAGCTCCCCACGCTCAGTTCCCAGCCTACCACAGTACCACACAGACAAAACACACCTTTCAGACAGCTGAACTTCAAAGCTGAGTAGTTTCAGCATCAGAAGAAAGCTTCAGTATCTACGTTGCTTTTTCAGAGAACACAGCACCTGCCAAGGCTTTCTGTGGGGGGTGGGGGGGTTGTTCACTGCACCACCCACGGCAAGCTCCCTCCGTCCAGAGCCCCGGCTGTGCTCTCCCCAAGTGCCCTTTCGCACAACCGAACTACTCCCTGCTCTCACCAGTGTGTTCTTGTGCATTTCAGCAGGAACACCAACAAGACCCACACACAGACTCCTTATTTTTTTACTTTGAACCACTAGAGATGGACAAAGGCAAATGCGCAGAATCATAGAGGGACCTCAAGGATTATCCAGTTCCAAGCCCCTGCCATAGGCAGGGCCACCTCCCACCAGCACAGGTCACTCAAGGCCTCCTCCAACCTGCCCTTGAATACCTCCAGTGAGGGAGCAGCCACAGCCTCCCTGGGCAACCTGTGCCAGTGCCTCGCCACCCTCACTGCAAACAACTTCCTCCTAACACTCAGAAGGTTTAAGAGAACCCCCAGCACAAATGCAGCACCCTGTGGTTTATATCCATTGTGCATACACTGTTTTTCCCATAGAATGGCTTTAAAATGCACACTGTGCAAAGATGCCCAGAGCTGCTCAGAAAATTTAGGCTGCAGTTGGGAGTGCAAAACTGTTACCTTAAAACAGAAAGGTAACATTGTATGACCTTTGTGATAAGAAAAATGATATGGTTGTATAGCCCTGAAAAAGTACAGCAGGACCTCACACTGGACAGAAAAAAGCAACAGTGGAAACAAAGTCATGTAAATGTCTCCATATTTTACTCAACACTTCTTGCTCTTGATCCAGCCAAGAGATTACGCCGATTAGGGCAGGGTGTAGGAGGGAGAAGAAACCCTTCTCACTGCTTACCGATTTGGAGAAAAGGCTGAAGCACTGCTGGGTAGCAGGAAAAGGGATGCTTCTGGGTTTTAACCCATTACCCCAGACAACACTTCTCAAAGTTTCGAATTCATCAGCAGAAGATAAGCTGATCTAGCATATCGTGCACCTTATCTACTAACTAAGTTAAGGCTGCGAGCAAGGGAGGGTGCTGCTCCTTTCCCAGACAGGCAGGCAGCACCTAATCCTAGCAACATGAATTCCTGCAAGGCAGCACCTTCCTCTCGGTTCGTCCTCATTCTCTTTTCATTGGTCAGCTAATCCTTTACCTAATTCACCTCGGAATCATCTTTAATTGTTAATAATGGAAAGACCCAGGACTCCTGTGCTGAGCTTACAGGGCTCTTCTATTCTTACCCTGGCTGAAATTCTGCCCAGCACCAGGTCACAGAAGGCAAAGTCTGCTGTGTGCAGCTACAACCAACCACCAGAGTCACAGCCTGACCAAAACGCGACTGTCACAGAGAGAGAGAGGAGGGAAAGGCAGCAGCAAAGAGAAACAGGAAGGGGGAGAAAGACAGGAGTAAGTAACCAGTGAGGCAGGAACTTAGGAAGGAAAATACTTTTGGTCACCAGATACAAAAAGCCCTCGGTCCAAATGGAGATGGCTCAAAAACATCTTGTTGTGAAACGCAGTGAGAGGGTGAGCAGAGCAGCTTTGCAGGCTCCTCCTCGGTACTCAGGCAGACAACCTTGCACTGGCTGCAGAATCTCACTCCTCAGGAAGGAAACAGCCTGGCTCCAGGGGCTACCAGCACTAAATATCTTTGCTTGAAAGCACCCAGAAGTCTGATAACTCAATCTCTGACCCTGAATAAAGGGCCCCACTCTCCCGAGTTGTATTTTTAGCAGTGTCACACAAAGGAAAGCTTGACTCGTCCATCTGAGAACGGAAAGGCAAACAGAAAGGACCAGAGCCAGCTTCACAGGCAGAACAAAACCGAGAAGGCAACTGCTCTTCCCAGGGAACTGAAGAAAGGGCTTCGACTCAGAAAGGGGGAAAAGTCATCTTAAAGGCTTTACTTTGTTTATATCTGACTTGAGAGAGGAGCACAGAGTCCAGGCATCTCTATGACGACACAGACTGGAGAAGTCTTTGTTAAAGATTATTTTGCCTGTACATATCCTAAAATCGAGTTGTCAACTCTGAACACAGCCTCACAGTCCCATTTCTTTGCACTGACCAACATACTAGGCTGTTTTTTACAGAAACATGAAAGGCAGGCCCCAAAGTAAGAGATTTACCAAGGGCTGACCACAAGGAAAGAGTTCTCAGCAGGCGCCACCTCGGACAGCTGGGTGGTCTCCCTCCAGTCACTGTTTATTCCTACCCAAGCATTCCTCCACTACTAGAGGTCTGAGGGACGACTGGTTGGTCCTTACATAAAACATTCTGATACGAAGGAGAAAAGCCAAACAATGTGTCTCAACAACCACTGTCAGTATCATCACTCACCACACAGCCCCCACCCAGGCCTTCAGCTAACACCAAAACATTTACTGCCAAGGTACAATTAGACCTTGACACTATGGGCTGTGCATATTCAATGCCCTCGATTTTCAGGTCATAGGAAGCCCCAGGTACTCACCAACTATCTAATTTACACAGAGCAAAAGCCTTCCATTTCCTTAAAAAAGGTGTACTTGTTTCTTCTCAAGACTGACTTTTGAATGACAATACCGCAGAAGATCTGCTAAAGCAACCTTGCCCTTGTCCAGCTTCACTGAATGGCAGTGGATGACCCTGGTGCTCAGGCAGCACCAGGAGTCCTCCTCTGGAATGCAAGCAGGCTGGTGCCAAGCAAGGCTCTCATTTAGCAGCAGACAGCTGAGGTGGCTATTCCACAGAAACATCTCAAACCAGACCCAGGGTGCAGCACACCCAAAAGGCTGTCTGGGTAGCACTCAACCCTTCCAGCCAGGCCTGAACCTCCAAGGGTCAGCAAACCCAAGGTGCAGGACGACTTCCCGCTCCCTACAAACCATCCCTTGCAAACATACACCAGATAAAACTGTGCCACCAGAAGTCTTCCAGAAGGCATCAGACAGTACAGCTTCCTGACAGAGGAAGGATTCTCAGATAAAACCAGAACTTAGTTACTTTGCTGTGGCTGGCAGAGTTTGCTCTCATGTGAAAGACCTGACCATTAACTGAGAATCTCAGAAGTGGCACTGTTTCTGTTTCTTTACATATGCAGCATCAGCAAACACAGCAAGAACAAAGCAGCACGATTCTTGCTGCAGACAGCTCCTCCAGCCAGTCCTCCCGCCCAAGCAGTTCTTCATCTGCTAAACACAACGACTAAAGGGGACAGCCAGGGGCTCCAATTTAGAGTAAGTGCTCTAATCTGCCTTACGGGAGAAGCAAAGGACCTATGGAAAAATGTTCGTTTAACAGCAATTTATCTCCACTATAAATGGAAACAGACCAGAACTGACACAGTCTCACAATGACAGCCTGTGCTGAACAATAGCAGGATACTTGCATTAACGGAGTGGTGCTCTACTGAGGAAGCAAGAACAAGTGGCTGCACCAAACTGAATTGGTACAAACATTTATTTCTGCAAGATGCCCTTCAAATGCCTTGCTGAAGGCACGGCTGGGCCTCGACAGAGAGGAAGTTTTAAGGCTTGAGGAAACACCTGTGTACATGTAGCACTGAGTGAAGCTCCCTTCGTCAGACCTCTCTGTTCTCCTGCTTTGGATTAAAGTGACTTTTCTACTGCCTGTCCGGGTGGCTGCAATGGGTGCAGACGTGAAGTGAACCTGCTGGAAAACAAACCAACTCCACGGCTATTAACCTTGTGTGAACCACAGTTACAGCTGCAGAGTTCTGCCTCCCTGTCCAACAAGGCACCACTTGCCCATTCACAAGTGACTTCGACCCACACCTGAAGAACAGAAAACCTACAGCAGTCTTTCCATTGCAGAAAAAAAAAGTAACTTAAAATGGAAGCACTCTTCCTTTCCCTCATTCTGTGGATAAAACCTCAGGGTAGGGTTAGATCTTCGCAGAACTATGCCATGACTTCCAGGGAAGTGAAGCCAATCAGTCCTTCAAAGAGCCTTCACCACCGAAGCAGAATTAGGCTGACTTGCAACTCTGCAACAAACAAAAAACCACACTCAGAGGAGCAAAGCCTAAAGCATACACCCGTCGGCTTGTTCCGGTCAGCTATTAAAACCTATTCTCCTAGGCTGGTATGTGGTGTTTACATACAATTCACCGAGCTAATTACGGATCTCTGACCATGGGCCAGAGTAAACTGACCCCATAATGGAGACCACAGGCTTGGCTGAAAGCCTCTGAAGGCAGTGGTGCTAAACCGAATAGCTGTGCTTGGCAGGTCAAAGACCTGTCCTGGTGCCTCCAAACTGGTACTCAGGAGTCCTTTGAAAAGATTCCAGCTCCTACTTTGTTTCCCTGGAAAGGAGGGGTTAGGGGGAATCTTTGTGATGAATACTTCGGCAAGACCAAGACTCGAAAAAGTCTCTGCAAACGGGAAAAAAACTATCGAATTGGACTGATTAGCAACAGACTCCTACCCACCCACAAACTCGGTCTGCGGGCTTGGCGATGAGGAGTTAAATACTGTTAAATAATAATAGAAGAAAACTCTACAGACACTTTACATCACAAAAGGCTCGAGTGTCAGAAGAATTCGAGGGCTGATAGCCTTCACCTAAATCAAGTTTTCCTAATGCATGTATTAATGCCAGCTGGGAATCCCACAGCTAAGGGCCCTTAATGATTCATTCACTAATGGGGAGGCGAGGATTTGTACACACTGCAAAGGTAAACAAAGAGACCTGTCCAGCATCTCCCTTCCTCCTGAGCCTCAGCCAGCATAGCCAACCGAAAGCTGGGGACTGCTCTATCAGAAACGTGCTCTTTGTCTGGTAGATGGAGGAAAAGGACCCAGACTATCTCCTTTAGAAATGGTGATCTGATGTCCTGAAGCCCAGACCCAGCTGACAATACAAACGCACCAGTTAGAAGGCTGTGCACCTCACGAAAGACACACCTCGGCCTTCCAGCCAGCTGGGCTTTAAGGCAGCACTATTGTCACCCTGCAAGGGTCACCTTTCATTTTCATTTTCTGGACCAAATAGGCCTGCTCCGCAAAACTTTTAACAAGCACTTCCTCATATTTCTGAAAGCTCTAAGCACAAGCATCGAAAATGTTTACAGTAAAATAACGGCCAGATTTGTGAAACTGTTAGACACTGTTACAGAGCCACCACTTCTAAGCACGAAAGGGAGCTCTGCTAGCTGGCTAGCTCACCATCTGTACTTCAGTTCGACCTGGACGTTAAACTGAAAATCTTCCTTTCTGATTTAGTAAAAAACCAAAACCAAAAATACCCACATTTAACCAGATACTGAAATGTGGCTCTGTGGATGATTAAACAGGAAAAAAAAAAAATTGAACACGGGGGGGGGAAAAAAGCATTTAAAAAAATATAATTTCAGCATAGTTTTGTGTAGTGGCTTAGATCCGGCAAGAGCCATTTCCCACACTGCCCTTTGCTTTTTCAAACGCATGCCGTCCCTGATGGCAATGGAGATAAAGCACTGGTCGGCCCCGATGCCAACCCCAGCGCTGTAAGAAGAACAAGATCGGCTGTGCTCCTCAGAGGAGCGCTGGCACCTTTCCACTCAGCGACCACACGGCCACGAGAGCTCCAAATGTTGATTTCTCCGTTCGGCACTAGCTGCATGTTACTACTTTCCCTTTGGCATATGCCCGTAACTCCCCTTGGCAAAGCCTCGTCTGATGCTGTCAAGAGAGTGCCAGAGCAGGCGGGCCGAGGCAGCAAGACGCGTCCCCTTCGCCGACCGACACCGCTCCAGCCCACCGACACCTCTCCAGCCCACCGACACGCTCTGGCTTTCGGGTTCTTGGTTCCCCTTTTCCCCCTACCCTTCCAACTGCGCCCGTAATAGTCGCTGTGTGGGCAAGGAAAACGCTCGGGCAGACGCTGGCTGTCGCCGCTGCTCGTCCCCGGCCGCCTTCACAGCCGAGGTGTAACACCCTGGGTCGCGCTCCGCCGCTCCACTCCCCGGGCCCCAGGGTGCCCATCAGAGCACAGGGAGGAGACTGGAAACCGGCGCACGGTGGGGAAAGGGGCGCAGGAGCCGTGCCCCCGGGGTGCGCGGAAGGCCCGGGAAGGCTCGCACTGCTCCGCCGTGCCCTTTAAGTTCAACTGCAAGAGTTCCAGGGCCCCGCCGGCGACCCGACGCCCCTACCGGGAGCGACGCGCCCGCCGGGTGGACTGCCCGCTGCGCCACGGCCCGCCCGGGTGGACTGCACGCGACCCCCGCCCGTTACGCAGAGGCCAACCGAAACGCACCCGGCGGCTTCCCCGCTGCCTCGGGAGAGGGGGAGGCCCAGTCCGGCCGTGCCTCTCTGCTCCGCCACGGCTGCGGGCGGGACGGGCCCCTCGCCCCGCCCGGG
>VWYK01005583.1:161622-219950 GCA_013399775.1 Semnornis frantzii
TGCCCAGAGAAGGGCAGCAAGGCTGGGGAGGGGCCTGGAGCACAGCCCTGTGAGGAGAGGCTGAGGGAGCTGGGGGTGTGCAGCCTGCAAAAGAGGAGGCTCAGGGCAGACCTGAAGGGAGGTTGTAGCCAGCTGGGGTTGGGCTCTGCTGCCAGGCACCCAGGGACAGAGGAGAGGACACAGCCTCAAGCTGTGCCAAGGCAGGTTCAGGCTGGATGTTAGGCAGAAGTTCTTCACAGCAAGAGTGATTGGCATTGGAATGGGCTGCCCAGGGAGGTGGTGGATTCGTCGTCCCTGGAGGTGTTTCAGAGGAGGCTGCCATGGGTTAGTTAATGAGAAGGGTTAGGTGATAGGTTAGACTCGGTGATCCTAGAGGTCTTTTCCAAGCTAGTTAATTCTGTGATTCTGTGGTCCTCTATCAGTCAGAGGGTCCTTCAGGCAGTATGTCTGATCCATCTCTGGCAGAGCCAGAGAACATTTAGACTTACTCTGCCCCGAGGCCCTATTACCTGCTCAGATTTTGCTGTCCTTACAGTCTCCAACACTGCCTTCCTATTTTCATGGAAAGACACTGCACCCCAGTGTCCCAGTCTGCCAGCTGGCCAGTGGCTGCCAGCTCCTGGGGCTGCTCAGCTGCAGGGTGTCCACAGATGGGGTCCCTGGGCAAAGACAGATTGGGCTGTGGGTGCCCTTGGGGCCCCGTCACATCCTCGCGGGGAGAGTCATAGAATCATAGCTTGGTTTACATTGGAAGGGACCTCAAAGCTCAGCCAGTCCCAGCCCCCCTGTGCCACAGGCAGGGACACCTCCCACTAGAACAGGTCGCTCAAGGCCTCATCCAGCCTGGTCCTGAACACCTCCAGGGAGGTTGTGGAGCACAGAAGCACAGAATGTGATCAAAGATTGAAGATCACCTTCTGTGATTCTGAGATCCACAACCTCCCTGGGTAACCTGTGCCAGTGTCTCACCACCCTCACTGTAAAGAACTTCCTCCTAACACCTAGTTTCAGTCTCCCTCTGCCAGTTAAAACCCATTCCTCCTGGTCTTGTCATTACAAGACCTTGCCAATAGTCCCTCCCCAGCCCTCCTGTAGCCCCCTCCAGACACTGAAGTCCACATGGCTGTGACTGTGGCTGGCTTCAAGAGGGGCTGCCAGAGGAGAGCCCTGGCAGGAGCATCACTGTGTGCAGCCATGGTGCTGGTGGAACAGCTCAGAGGTGTAGGCTGGTGAGGAGTGGTTGCCCTTGGCCCCCACTTACAGGGTACCTGGTTTGTGACACAAAGGCTAAGGCACTGAGAGCCAAGAGCCAAGCAGCAGCAGGATGCAGAGAGCTTGGCAGAGCTGCACCACCCTCCCCTGGCCTCAGCAGGGCAGAGGTCACCTGCTCTGCATGGGCAGTCGCCAGCATAGCTCTGCCAGGCTGTCTGGCAATTCCTGCTGGCAGAGCCAGCCTCTGCTGGGCAGGGGAGGTGAGGCGGCCTGGTTCTCCCCAGCATCGCCAGATGAACTCTGCATGCCAGGCACAGCCTGCCAGAGGGGCAGTTTTGCCACGAGCACTGTGCTTGTGACCATGCCTCCCTTCTCCCAGCCTCTCTGCCATCTCTGCTGTTTACTGTCATCACTCACCAAGGAGCAGGTGTGGCCTTCACCTCTCCTCTGTGGTCTCTTCCTCCTCAGGCTGGCCAGCAGCAGGCCCCTCAGAGCACCTCCAGAGTGATGTGGGAGCCTCTCGCCTCCTTGCACGAAGCTGACTTCAGACGCCAGTTGCCAACAGCAATTTCTTGTGGTCAGGAGCATCCAACTCCAATTACCTCTGCAACAGTTCCCTTAGACTTCAAGCTGCCTTTGGAGCAAGGCGGTGCACAGAGAGAGGGCAGAGCCTGCAGTGCCTGTCCAGGCACAGCACCACAGGTAAAGCTCTAACAGGCTGCTCATCAGTCCTGCTGAATGGTAGGCAGCATGCCAGGACCTGCCCAGTTTGGCCATGATGCAACACGGCTGGAAGAGAACTGCTGGTCTCAAATGTCCCCTCCACATACATGCAAGGCAAGTACCTGAAGCAGCCCGAGGTTGTCAGTCCAGCCACCACTCGGACCAGGCTGCAGAGAAGCAGCAATAGCAAGGAAGCCATTGGTGCAGTGCCCCAAGCCTCTGATGGAGGTTAGTCTGTCTAGCAAACTTCTTCACCCCGCAGCTCAAGCTAGTGCTCACAGACATGGGCATTGGCTAGGGCTGAGCTCCAGCTCCTGACACCTCTCCCAGATGCCTGCATTGGTAGCTTTGGGGATTAGCTCCAAGTAATGCTGCCAGGATGCAATCTGCAAAGGAGAACCATACAGGAGGTCACGGTGCTGGCCCTGAGGTTACATCACAGGTGTCTACAGGAGCCACGCTGCAGTGGGGACCTAAAGGACACAACAGCACAGCAACAACAGAGCTGTCTGCAGCAGTACTACCATGGGCTGCAGCTCCAGCCCTGATGAGAATCATTTCTTGCTCAGACCCACACCATGCAGAGCCCTGTCCAGCTCCATCCCTTTCTGGTGCTGAGCCCCACAGAAGCAGAGCACACCCTGGGCACTCTGTGCCCGAGGGACTGTGCCTGCATGGGTGACAGGACAAGGGAAAGGCCGCAAAGTGTTTTCTGCTCCCTGCCATCCCAGAGGCTGCCAGGAGCTGGCCCTGCACCCGGGTTCACCCCTGTCATGCAGCAGATGGTGACGCAGCCCTCACAGCTGCTCACTTCTACAACCAGTTTGCCTTGAGTTAGCCTCTCACGTTTTTCCTGCTAGAAGCTGCCTGCTGTCCCAAAACAATCAAGGCAGAATTCAGTGGGTCTGCCTCCTCTCAGGACTGTGCTGCCTCAAACTCTGCAGAAGGTGCTCTCTGCGTTGGTCTTGCTCTCTTCCCCCTCCCCCTTCCCTCGGCTTGCCTTTGCAGGGTTCCTTTCCCCGTGGTTGCTTTCTATTTTTGCATGAGCTCAGCTCAACACATGACACCTAAGACTTCCCTCATTCTACCCCCACCCCCTCCTCTCACTCCTGGCCAAGATACACGGACAGAGATTTCCTCTCACCCAGGGATAATGAGCCACAAAGTCTGGATGATTAGAAGGCAGGGTTAGGGTTTCACCTGCCTTTGGGGAGATCATTCTCTCTTCGGATACCATTCCTAATCCTGCACTCACTGCAGATGCAGTCTGCCACAGGGCCTGCACAAGTGAGTCCTCTCTGGAGACTGCAGTGCTGTTCCTGCCTTTCTGGGAGGTATTTCTGCACCAGTTACCCTTGAAGGATTAGGGCTGCCACCTGACACTGAAACTTGTTCAAACTTTCCTTTTGTTTAGAGTTTCGGTACAGCCGAACTGCTGAGGTAGTCCTGGCTCCTATGGGCGGCAGCAGCAAAGGGGCAGCCACGCTGCTTAGCCAGCAGGCTCCCTGACATTGTTGTGGGGGTTAGCTGTTGTGCAGGCTCTGCAGATGCATTTAGGCTTGCTCCACACGAGATTAGCTGCCGTGCGGCCACAGAGCACAGCAGCTCAGCAGCCTTGCAGGCAGAGCAGTGCTCCGTGCTGTGGCAGCATTAATGCTGACAGTAACCGAGCCGGGCAGCTGAGCGCCTCAGCTCCTTGCCTGGCACTGCTGCCCCACTGGTTTGCCCTTTGCCTCAGCAGGGAATGCTGAGCCACAGCAAAGCAAAGCGTGCGAGACCCGGGGCAAAATTATTCCCTGGAACACAAACTGGCAGCTGAGGTCCCTGCTTATGAGGAGGTCTTTCTGCAGTGCCACAAGTGTGTGTTTTAAGCTTTAAGTCAGCCCTGGTCACCACCTGCGTGGCTGCCAGGTCTGGGCACTGCAGTATAGCATGGGCTGTTGGCAGTGACTGGGAGCCCTTCCTGTAGCCAAACGCTGGATGGTCTGTGATGGAGAAGAGCTTCACACAACTGCATAGCTGAAGACGGCAACAAGCAAATGAAGCAATCCACTAACCACCCTCCAGGGAATCATTAGCACCTCCACACATGCACCCAATGCCTTCCTAGCAGAGCAGCGCCTCTGAGCCCTCTGATGGTGCCTGCCGCTAGGGATGGGGCTCAGCGGAGCAGTGTGAGGCACAAGGACAGATACTCCGATGCCACCCATGTGAATCCCTCCAGAGCACTCAGTTGCAGCCTGCCTGCAGAGACCTCACCACACTCCTGCTTCTGACTCCCCACCTGCCCCGTGGCAGCTGGAGTGCTTGGTTACAGGACAAAACAACAGTGCTGCCTAAGAGCAAGGCACAGTGACAAGAAACTTGGGGTTATGAAATCTTTGGACTATCTCCTATTTGCTTTCTGTCCTGTTTGGTTTTCCCATGTGCAGGATTTTCCATTTTCTGGGGCTGAATCTTTCACTTGCTTGCAGCTTTCAGCTGCTCTGCTGACTGCTTTCCAGCATGCAATTTCTTTCCGTGTGCTTAGGATCCAGTGTCAGCATCAGCATTTGCCCGGGCTGCGACTGACAGCAGTGCAACACCTCCCTGCCCCAGCAGTGAGTGTAAGGAAGTGTCACAGGGATGGAGCAGAAAGTCTGCAGCTCACAGACTAAGCTCCTGCCATCTGGTAGTAGGAAAGCATAGAGACTGATTTTTAATGACTTTTTTTTACTTCCCATGGTAAGACAAAGCACTTTAGAGCCCTAACACCTCCCCTGCTGTTGTGAGGGCCAGAGACAGTTTCTGTTCTGACAGCGATGCAAACATTTGATCATGTAGCCAGGGCAATCCCTTTCCCCGTGGCACACTGTGGCCTCATGTCCACGATCTGTGAAGAATCTGTGTGAATCAGCCTCTGTCTTTCTTCTCTCAGTGCAGAGGAAGCTCAGAGTGCCATCATGCTTACCACTTGAACAGTTAAGCTCAGGTAAAATTAGTCTTGCCCAATATCAGAACAGGTATCAAATGTTCTTTCTCCTTCCTCCACAGCATTACTAAAAACCTAGAGAACAGTCCTTACAAAATTATGTGTACAATAAATCCTAAACACTGCAATCAGGCTGTGAGGTTAGTCTGAACAGTTCATTTGCAAATAAACTCTTACCCCATTTCTAGGGCACTTAAACCAATTTTCCTGCAGCTGGAGGATTCTGTCAGCCAGATGACAACAGGCAGCTGGAGGGAAGCAGTGAGGACCCTTCACAAGGCCTCATGAGCCAGCAGTGTGCCCAGGTAGCAAGGAAAGCCAAAGGCATCCTGGCTTGTATTAGACATGTACAATGTATTGGAACTGCTGTGGCCAGCAGGAGCAGGGAGGGGATTGTGTCCTGGGACTGGACTCTGGTGAGACCACACCTCGAGTGTTGTGTTCAGTGTTGGGCACTGCAATACAGGAGAGCTGTGGAGGTGCTGGAGCGGGTCCAGAGGAGGGCAATGAAGCTGGGGAAGGGCATGGAGAGTAAATCTTATGAAGAGCAATTGAGGGAGCTGGGGATGGTTAGCGTGAGGAAGAGGAGGCTGAAGGCAGACCTCGTTACTGTGTAGGGCTACCTGAAAAGCTGTTGTGGAGAGGCTGCTGCTGGGCTCCGCTCACAGGTAACTAGAGACAGAACAAGAGGGAATGGCCTTGAGCTGCCACTGGGTAGGTTTAGACCCGACATTAGGAAACATTTTTCCCAGCAAGAGTGGTCAGGGACTGGAATGGGCTGCCAGGAAGGTGGTGTCAACAGCCCTGGGTGTGTTTAGAAGTGGTTTGGATGTGGTGCTTGGGGCTATGGTTTAAGGGTGAACTCTGCAGATATGGGTTGGACTTGATGATCCTGGGGGCTTTCCCAGCCAGAATGTTTCTGTGACTCTGCCGTGCAAAGGTGTGAGCCAGCCAGCTGGTAGTTTCATTTCTCTTTCTTGCTCTAGTGCCTGTGAAGTACCCTAGATGTGCAAGGGACACTATACCCAAGTAAGGCATGCAGAGTGCCCCATGTGGGATTAAAGCACGCCAGGACCAACGGAGGGCTAGAATGAGCAGGGCAAAGTGCAAGCTCCCCAGTCTTTGCACCATACCAAACTGTCATTTCCACCCTTTTCAGAGCCTCTTTTCTCTGAAGCATCCAGGGAGAACTATAAAGCTTACTGAAGGGGGCAGGGCTCCCCAAAAGACCCTTTGTGTCTCCCGTTTGGAGAGAGAAAAGGGACTGGCATGTGTGGGATGCAGCTGGCATGGGTGCCCAGACCCAGCAGCTCTCAGACGTTGGCTCTGCCCGTGTCGCTGTTGGGGGGCCCCAGGCCAGCCTTGGAGAGGAGTGCAAGGGCTGTGCAGCAGTGAATCAACTGCCAGCAAGGGGCTTCCATGATTGCCTTTGGCTATAGCTGAGTCTCCCACGGAGTGAATGATACAAACCTGGGAGACAGAGTGCTGCCCCGGAGCACCTGTCCTGGAGCACCTTGCTCTTCAGCCTCACTGCATTTCTGAGTCCCAGCTCATGCTCCCAGCATATATTGCTAAAAACAAGAGTCACGCTCAACACTAATAGGCTTAGAAGAGCCCAGAGAGGAGGGGGTTAACAGCCTGATCTTGCCATGCCCATGGTGGCCTGCTTCTTTTTGGTCTTACTGCTAAGAGAATTGCAGGATGCATAAATAGAAAGACTGAATATAGACTGTGGGAGGTTATTTTAGCGCAGATGAAGACACGATGCCAGCAAACCTGTCATTTGAATGTATATTCTTGCTGCAAGCTCTGGTGTTCTGTTTCACACAGAGGGACACGCAGCCAGAGCAAGCAGCCTTGGCTCTGGCCACCTCTGTAGTCTTCTGAGGAAGATGACAAAATGCTGCATGCTGTTGAGAAGGCAATTTAAGCAAAAGTGCCTGGAGAAAACAGCTTGTGACCTGCAGCAGAGGGGGGATCGAGGGCAAGGGCAACTGCACTCAAGTGCCCTGGTTTGGAGAAAACAGAAAAGTTCTAAGCCACAAAGAGAGTTGAGCTTCAACTAACTGAGCAATTCAACTTGTTTAGTAGTTTAACTGCAAGAAGAACAATCCATGGTACCCAAGGCTTCCTGAAGCTGACATGGACACTAGCAGGGCACACATGGATACTGTGCCAACTGCCAGAGGAACACCCACAATAATCCATGTGTGAAATGAAGTAGCAGGGCAGCAGGAAAACCATCTGTAATGTTTTAGCAGGAGTCAGGCAAAGCTTTGGGCATCCCAGCTGCCTCCTGCTCCTGCTGCTAAGGAAAAGAACCCAGCTGTACCTTTTGGGCATTTTCCATTCCGAGGTTCCTTCATCCCTATTGCCCAAGGAGCTCTTCACATCTGAATGTGTCAATGGGCACACTGTTTTAGTAATAAATAAACCTGATCATTTGGTATATATCTGCCCCTAGTGCCATTGTCTAGAACCAGGTAAAGGACACCAGTTCAGAAACTGCTGTATCAGAAGAAGCCTTTCCCTTCCTTTCCCTTCCCTTCCCTCACACACAGAGGCAGGCTTGGAGGGGAGTGTGGGTGGGGAAATGTGGGGAGCTCTTCCCACCGAGCTGGCCAGAGTTCAGCAGCCCATGGCCCTGCTGAGCACGCCCCACTCTCTGCAGCTCAGTCACTTCCCCAGCTTTTGTGTCTCTTCCAGCTTAATGAGATTGTTTTCCCTTGGTGTTTGGCAGGTTCTTCCTGTCCCTCTTTGCTTTCCAAATGAGCATTCATGCTTACTGACATCTTATCCAAACGGCCAAGACTTAAGCACAGCTCTGGAAATCTTGTGTGCCGTGAGCTTTCCTTGGCCTGTTGTTTGTGCCTGCCTCTAGATGATGAACAGACAATGTCAGACACCCACAGCTGAACCCACCCAGCACTCCTGAGTGTCCTTTAGCACAGCTAAAGACAGGGTCTGGGTGTCAGTATACAGAGCAGCAGCCAGACCAAGCCTTTTCAGGCTGCCCAGAAACGTCCACCTGCAGTTTGTGTAGAGCTGCCTGGTGGTCCCCGTGGGCCTGTCTGATCACATGCTGCTGGCTCCTCAGCCTTTCCAGCTGCTATCTGCTAATAAAAGCAGGGGGGAACCATATTCCACAGAAACCATGAATGCAGCTGCCCCAGGAGTATCGTCTGAGCGTGGGCTGGGGAAAAGATGATCCCACAGCCCTGAGAGCAGGGGAAACAGGACTTGCTGGCCTGCCATCTACCACCTGGAAAAGCTGGGCATGGGAGTGGCCTTCCGGCTCCTAGCTTGATTAACCTCTCCAGGGCCATCCTTTACCCTCATCTTCCTCCCTGTAGTTGCCATACCCTGCTATCAAGTGCTGGGAACCACATGCAGGATAAGACCCTGAGCTCCAGAGGCAGGGCCATTTCTCTGCCAGAGCAGAGCTTTTTAATAGTCTTAATTATTTCTCCAGCCTAGTTCAACATTTTCTCAGCTAATGCAGCATTCAAAGAAAACTGCAGGCTGTGTGAATAAACCCAGCCAGATGGGAATTTTCTCTGAGTAAAGGTCAGGTTTGGGCTCTGAAGATCAGCCTGCGTAGTAATGAGCATTTGGCACCCTTGCAAAGGGGCACTGTATGGGAATGTCACAAGAATACCTGTATCTTTAGTTAGGGCACGGCGGCTGCCTCGGCTGCTGCAAGCCACATGGCTCAGGCAGTCTACAGGGCAGCTCTTATAGATGACTCCAACACGACCTCCCTGACAGCCAAAGGCAGGCATGGAAAGCAGCAGATCTCCAGATAAGAGAGAGATCAGCTGGAGCCGTGGCTTATGTTTGTCACCACTTCTTTTCAGAGGAAGACATGGGTCAAATCCTGCTCTGACACCCGCGGGACTGCACTGCAGGCTGGAGGGCTAAGTGGCTCAGCCCTTACCTGCGGCCCATCACGGGGCTGCCCTGGGCTCTACCTCCTGGCACCCCATCCACGTCCGGGCACCGAAGGCAGGGAGAACTGCTCAGCCAGTGCCCCACGTCAAGTTCGAGGTCCTCTCTGCACCTGCCTGCAGCTCGCCCCCTTCTCCCCAGAGCGAATCCTCACCCTGGTGTGGCCTTAGGGCTTCAAGAGTTTTATTTCAGGTGCACAAAACAGAGAAGAGAGATTGCAGTACCTTCCACCGTTGAGCAGACAGCTTTCATTCCCAAAACACACACGGCGTGGAGAAACGACACTCCGGACAGAGGCTTGCGGAGACCTCAGCCGATGTTCACACTCAGCACAGCTCCCACCGCTGCCCTGGCACCTCCCGGCGGCACCCAGCGCCGCGGAGCGGACCCGAGGCGGCTCTCGCCCGGGAGTGCCACCGAGGTCAACTGCGGGGGCAAAGCCTGTCTCGGAGCCGTGCCCGGCCTCAGCCCGCTCTCAGGAAACTCCACAGCACGGCCGTCCGCAGGCACAAGCCCCACCTGTGTCTGGTTCCGAGCAGCCGCCGCAGGTGACCCGCAGCGGGAGCGGGCCCCGACGCACAGGGCTGCGGCCGCAGCTGCGCAGGGGAGAGGAGACCTGCAGGAACGGCAGCGAACACAGCGAGCTGGGTGGCCTGGCTGGGCGCCGGGGGCGGATAGGATGACCCCAGCCGAGGCTGCGGGGCCACCTTGCCGTCCCACTGCCGTGCCATTGCCATGCCACTGCCGTTGTTTGTCAGGCCCGACTGTGTGCTTGCAGCCGTAGTGCACAGCTCCCTCCGCTCACTGCCTGGGTGCTCGTTAGTTACTGCAGCTCACCGCAGTCTGCGGCCGGGATTTACCTGAACGCTCAGTGGTCACTTGTGACATCTTTTCATTCCACAACCATAGGGATTGGAGGCTGTAGGGTCTTGGGAACGAAAGAGAGCCTTGCAGAAACTCGCAGACACACAGAGCAGTGTTTTCAGGAGGTTACAGACGGCTCTCCAGGTACAGCCAAGTGTAATCAATGTAGAACACTGGCGCGCAAAAAAGGGAGGCAGACAAAACCTATTGCTTTTAAAGGCCTGTTGGCATCTACCATAAGATCAAAATGCAGGTTTTGAAACCCAGTACATTTTACCAAGCAAAATCTAAGGAGACTGATTTTTAAAAACCCAGCACAATTACACTGATTGGGAGAGCAATTTGGGTAATTAGATGTGGAAATGACCATCATTAGCCAGGAACCAGCAAAACCCCTGCAAATGTTCCCATACAGGTTTTCTTTCCCCCTCTGAGAGACGTTCAGTGCTCAGAGCAAGCTCCTTTCTTTAACCAAAGTAAAGGTGTGGTTAGATCAAAGGAAGAGGCTCCTGTATGTTCATAAATGTCTTACAACACAGGCAGACAAAAGCCCCAGACCTGGGGACCAGTTCTGAATGGTCACACAGGACCAGTGGGGTCTGGGGGGAAGGCTGCCCCCACACACGGAGTGGCATTTCAGTGTGCAAGTGTGGAGGGGGAGGAACTGTGCAGTTTGTATGGGAGTTCTCCCTGGCATCATGTCCAAAAGTTAATTTCAGGGTGGTAGGAGAACAAAGAACAATTTTAGGAAGGGTTTGATATTTTATTCATATTTAGATTAGGTCCAGAGAGATGATGGGAATGTTAATTGGTCTCTCTGAAGAGACAGATTCTCACCAAGAAGAAAAATCATCTTGAGTAATTTGGTGGGTTTTGTTGGGTGGTTTTTTGTTTGTTTGCTTGTTTTGTTTTGTTTTGGGGTTTTTTCCCTCTCTTTTAATCTCCTTCAGCCAGAGAGAAGCTGAAGAAAGACAGGACACATAGCAAGAAAATGAGCACAGGAACAGAAGGGACTTCAAGTGATGAAGGGAACTGTGGACAGCAGGGTCAGTAATCAAAGCAGGTTCTGTCTGGATAGAAATGGGTTGGGCAGGACCTTTCTTAGCTGTTCATGGTCTGTTACTGTTGGTGTTATCATTAGAGATCTCTAAAGGGAGAGGAAAGCAGCTGATGGAAATGACGACTTTAGAGATGAAATGGTGGAAACTTTTCCTGGTAAAAAGCCACAACAGGAGGCTGCAAGAACCTCCTCCATTTAAACAGACAGTCCTGCTGATAAAGGCCTCCCAGCACGACACTCAGAACAACAGCCCCAGGCGACCAGCACTGTAAACCCCAACACAGTGCCAGCAGAGTTGTGGTTTGAGCCAAACTCGCCCCCTCCTCCACCAGCACCAAGAACTTCCTCTGTGAAACTCATCCCGCAGCAGGAGAGAGTATAAATACTGCAGAGTGGATTAGCTTTAAAGCTCCAGCTGAGAGGGGGAAAAGCCGGGGGGGCTGTGCTGGAGCCCTGCTTTCCATCTCCGGGCAGGTTATCTCCCAGATGAAGAGCAATTTTCCAGTGGTCACTGTTATTTCAGTTGCCTGCAGCACTCCTGTTTCCTCGTGCTGTTCCATCTCTGCTAAGGTTTTAGAGCTGCCTTTGGACTGTTTTTAACACTGAGCTCTCCTGCTTGAGGAGGAGCAGGACCCTGGTAGGTGATTTGCAGGGCTGTTGGTTTTGTGAGGACCTGATGCCCCATTCTGTCCCACTAGCATGACATTCATCAAGGCCAAGTGTAAGGTTCTGCACCTGTGTCAGGGCAATCCCAAACACCAATCCAGGCTGGGTGGGGAATGGCTGAGAGCAGCCCTGAGGAACAGGCCCTGGGGGTGTGGGGTGAGGAAAAGCTCAAGATGAGGCTACTGTGTGCTGGGCTGCAGCAAGAGCAGTGTGGGCAGCAGGGCAAGGGAGGGGATTCTGTGCCTTGGCTCTGCTCTCCTCACACCCCACCTGCAGTCCTGGGGGCAGTTCTGGAGCCCCCAGCACAGGAAGGACATGGAAGTGTTGGAGTGGGTCCAGAGGAGGCCACCAAGATGCTGAGAGGGCTGCAGCAGCTCTGCTGTGAGGACAGGCTGAGAGAGTTGGGGCTCTGCAGCCTGGAGAAGAGAAGGCTTCCAGGAGAGCTTGGAGTGGCCTTGCAGGATCTGAAGGGGGCTCCAGGAAGGCTGGGGAGGGACTATTGACAAGGTCTGGGAATGGCAGGACAAGGGGCAATGGGTTTGAAGTGGCAGAGGGGAGATTGAAAGTGGATGTTAGGAACAAATTCTTTACAGTGAGGGTGGTGAGACACTGGCACAGGTTACCCAGGAGGTTCTGGAGCTCAGAATCACAGAAGGTGATCTTTGATCACATTGGGTGATTCTGTGCTCTACAACCTCCCTGGAGATGTTCAAGTCCAGGCTGGATGAGGCCTTGAGTGACCTGTTCTAGTGGGAGGTGTCCCTGCCTATGGCACAGGGGGCTTGGAACTGGATGAGCTTTGAGGTCCCTTCCAGCCTAAACCATTCTATGATTCTATGTCTGGCTGAACCTAGCCCTGGTAGCCTAAGGAAGAAGAGCAGCTATGGCATAACCCAACATAAAATGAATTTGGGCTAAATTTGCTTCTGGCTTCTGCTGCCAGAGGAACGAGATGTGAGAGCTGTCTGTCTGTAGATACCACTGAAACACAAGCAAGCCAGAGTGTAACCTTCAGGTTTAAGTGGGAAATGTTCACTCCAAGGGAAATGCTTAGTTTCTCCTAGGGAAATGCTTAGTTTGCTGTGTCAGGGAGTGAGTGGATCAGAGCTTCATCTGGTGCAGCCCTGTGTGACTCCATCCAAGAGTTGTTATGGTGCACACCAACAAAAGCGTTGGTTCCAGGGCTGTGATTACTTTGAACCCACATTACCCATCCTTGCTCTGCAAACGAAGTGAGTCGGTTGCCGAAGTAAACACCCACCCAGCTCCATCAAAGACCTGGGAAGCAGCAGTGTCTGCCTGGGATGCCTCCTGTGTAGCTCAGTTTCGGGTGTAGGTGTTGATAGCTCTTTTGTGGGCTGCTTGGGACACATCAGAGCTGTATCACCTCTCCTCTTGTTAAAGGGCCCCTGAGCCTGGTCCAGCTGTTTGAACTCCAGCCCCAGCAGAGTCTGTAGTGAGCTTTTTCTTCACCTGCTGTGGCAAACTTTCATAACTTAGAGAAGTTCTGCAGCAGTTAGCTTCAGCAGTGTAAAATTAATTACTTTTGCATGTTCTGTGCCGTAGGCACTGGGTGTAGCCTGTATGCTGCAATATCAGATGAAACCCAGCAAATTATTAGCTTAATCAATGATTCATTGCAATGCTAATGCCAGCGAAAGGACAGAGAGCAGCCCTTAGCCAGCGCCCCTCACAAACGCTGCTGCAGTGCTCAGGCTGGAACGGCCTCTACCGAGGAACACAGCGGCAGAGACCTCCTGAGTGCCTGTGTTTGGAGTGGGCTAGAACAGAAACGGGGAAAAAACTCATCCTGTCACTGCAGACTGAAGGTGCTCCAGAGGGCACTCGGGCAGCTAGGACTGATGCCAAGTTCAAGCACAGAGCACCAGTGGCACCAGCATGCTCCTGTGGGTGTGCAGCAACTGCATGCAGCCGTGGGGTGAAGCTGACCGAAGAGAGGAGCCAAGCAAGCAGCCTGCGAGCCTCCTGGCAGCCATCCCCGCCCCGCATGCCCTGCAGGTGCTGGCAGGAGCTGCCTCCTGGACTGGTGGGCCCGGCAGGTCCCTCCACTGGAAGCCATTCCTCTTTCCCTCAGCCTCCACAGCAAGGCCCGGGGGCAGGGTGGGCATTCGGAGTGCTCTTGGTATGTAGGGGAATGCCAACTGCTAACAGAATGAAGAGGGATTGCTTTCCTTCCCCTTTCAGGTCAGGATGAAAAGGGGTATTTGGAAGAGCAGGCTTTAGGTGGGGCAGGTGCACTACATAGCTTGGAGGCTCCTGGGTCTGTCTGAAAGCTGAGGCACTGGGCTGTGACCTGCACGTTTGTCAATGAGTGTGCATCCAGCCCCGCGGGACTGAATGAGAGTCGCTGCACCAGCCTGCCGCTGGCACAGCCACTGACTTCAGGTGCACCAGCCTTCATTTACCTCAGTGAGTGAGGAAGGGCTGGTTTGCTCAGCACAGCAGCCGACACCAGCCCATGGGAGGCATTAGTCAGCGCTGCAGGCACTCTGCTTTGTTAGCCTGCACACAGGTGAGGTAAAAGAGCCAACTGCTCACTGCCAAAACCAACACAGGAGACACCAGAAACAAACCATGCTGGGAGCTAGAAGCATGGGCTGCTGTGAAGGAGTCTGAGGAGGTGATGCAGGAGTCCCAGGAGCAGCTCCCAGGGCTTTATGGGCCCTGAAGGGTGGGAGCAGGGCCCCGAGTCTCAGTGGGCTCTGACACTCATTGCTCCCTGGTAGTTGTTTGCCTCCTGCAGCTCAAAGCCCTTCTAAGAGCTGTTAACGATAACAGTTATGGTACTGGGGGCTCGTGGCCCTTCTGCTGTCCTCTGACCCAGGACCTGGGGATTTCGCAAACCACGAGTAAGAAAATTAAACTTCCTGAGGTTAGGTTTCATTTTGCTGCAGATAAATCTGTGTTTCTACTGGGAAACCTGCAGGGCTGACTCAAACACCAGGGACAGTACTGAGTGCCACCCAGTGCCATTTCCAGAGAATAAATGACATTGGGTAAATGAGACCCAAATCATCAGAGCTAGAGATTTAGTCCAAACAGAATCACAGAACACTTGAGGTAGGAAGGGACCTCTGGACGTCATTGCCCAGCTCCCCTGGTCAAGCACAGCTACTTAGAAGTGGTTGCCCAGCATTGATTTAGTCCAGTCTGCTTTCAAATGTCTCCAAGGATGGAAACTCTACAACCTCCCTGGGCAACCTGTGCCAGTGCTTGGTCACCCTCACCCTGATAAAGTGTTTTCTTATGTTAAACCTCATACATTAAGTCTCAATTTTCCTGCAATGCATACTGGAAACTAAAAAAACAATCAAGTTTTGTTCTTCTTCCTTCGAGTAAGCAAGACAATTTCTACAAAAAACAAATAAATACACTTACAAATAATTTCCTTTAGAAATGTCCCTTCCAAACATTTCCAGCCAAACCTCATGAGAAAGGCAGTTTCCTGGAAAATGTTTCCATTTCCTTCAGAAAACATTCCCATTCCTTTCTCACACAGTTCTGCAAGTTCGCTGCACCTCACCTTTCTTAGGGGGCACATTCCCTGCAGACATCTGGAAGGCCTTGCCTTTGACACACCTTCTGCAGCTGGCTGATGCCACAGTGCCAGGAGAGCCAAGCCCTGAAGGTTAGCTAGGCCAGGAGGCAATGCACACAGAGCTGCGTGCTGAGTGTCTGAGGCAGTGCCCACCTGGCAGACCTCTGCACAGATGCCTGCAAGCTTGCTTTATTCCTCCTCCATCCTCTTCCTCGGACACTAAGGGCAAGCACAGCTGGGACACTGATGGGTCACGCAGCAGCCTCTCACCTGGGCACAGCACCTGCTTGCTCTGCTGCTTTTCCTCCAGCTCAGCTGAGGCAGTGGCACCGCTCAGGGCAGACTCACAGGTCTTGGGGCACTGGGGAGGGAAAGGCGGAACATGAGGAGCGAGTGCCAGGGCTACCTATGGACAGCCACAGTGCCAAAGGGCCTAGCGGTGTGCCAGGCTCGGCTGCCAGGCTGTGCCCTCTCCAGCTCTTTCACAATAACAAACCAGAACTCAGGGCAATAAACGAGGCTGAAACTGGGCTGAAATGCCCTAACCACTGTGTGAGGTCAGGCTCCCAAGCAAGGCAAGCAGGCACTCTGCCCTGTGCTTTGCTGTGTCCTCATGTCCAGCTGGTGTGATTTTCACCTCTGCATCACCTCTTGGTTCTGCTGAGAGGTCCCCTGGGATGGCTGAAAGGGCACTGTAAGACCTCTCCTGCCTTTCACCTCCTCTCTGTGACAGAGCAGTGCAGCACTCTGTGTCCAGCCTTTCCCTTCCCCCTCCACCTCTGCCTCCAGCCTTTTCTTGTGCAAAGGGGTTGGATCTCGGTGACAGGAATCCTGTGGCCCGTCCCTGGTGACCTCGAGCATAGATGCCACAGCAGCTGATGCTGATAAGGAGCAAGGAAGCTGTGGCCCTTGTAAAGCTGTGAATGGTCCACGTGTAGTGATTTCCTCCCCCTGCTACAGCCTTGTCTGCTGCACAAGCACAGTGCGAGAGAGCTGAACTCCTGAGGCACAGCTCTCAGCGACAGCCAGGGACAGCTCAGCTGAAGAGCAGCACACCCGGGGAGGCGCTGCACCGCCTGAGTGTTGCCGGAAGGAATCCCCAAAGCATTGGGATGCTGGCAGAGGATGACCTCCCTGTAGGTGTCCCAAGGCCCCAGTGGCTGTGTGCTCACAGTAAGGCTTCCTGCGGCAGCAACCACCTGCCTCTGCCTTTTGCTCTGCAGGGTGAGGCCCTTCCCTCTGGCTGGGCTCTGCTGCCTCCCTCAACAGATTCTGCACGTTTACAACTGGTTCGGCAGTCTCCTCCCCATGACCCATCACATCACCATCATCTTCCTCATTAATCACACCTGACAGTCACTTGGCAGGTTTTGGCAACCTTATCAGGGAGATTTGTGTTCTTACTTGAACGCAGCCTGTCAGGGTGGGAGGACAGGGAGTCCTTGAACGAGCTTCAGCCCTGGTGATAAACGAGAAGAGAAGAGACTCCTCTCTGTGTGACCTCTCTGTGCCACCTTCTGCAAGAAACTGTGAGGGAGCCAAGTGCCACAGGTCCCCTTGCCTTCCCTGGGTTCAGCAGGCACCCACAGTACTGAATGGTCTGGTTCAGTGCAGGGAATCGAGACCCTGTTCATCCCCAGCTCTCTGTGCTGCTGGCAGAGCTGAGAAATGTGCCCCCAGCCAGTGCCTGCCATCACTTCAGGAACCCCAAAACAGGACCTCTTCTACAGCTGCCCTGCCACTGTTCCAGGCCAGGCCAGGAGAGAAGCAAGAGTGGCCTCTGCCTTAGGTTTCTAAAGGGACTCACAGCAACAGTGTGATTCCTGGCTTGTTATAAAATAAGGCAAAATCTGAAACACTTGAAGATTAATGGAAACTAACCCAGCAAAGACTACGAGACTGCCCATCCTGCTGCTGACAGCTCCTGGACTGGCTTCTGCAGGCAGAGAACCCTCTCCCTTCTGTCCCTGGGAAAGCAGAGCAGCCTGCTGAGAGCCTGACAGCTGCTGAGGGACAGAAGGACATCTGCTCTCAAAGTGGTTAGCTGGGTCAAGCTCCTGAGCAAGGCCTGCAGCACCCAGCCCACAAGCCGTGCCTCTCACAGCACACCTGGGTGCTGAGATGCTTTGACCAGAATCACAGCAGTGAGCTCCTGCTAGGGCAGTGACCTTAGTGGCTGCAGCTCCCATATGATTGCTACTTGCTGCACAGGAAGCAATTATAGCTGAGGCCTGAGCTGCTTGGCCTCATGACTGGGCCTTGTGGACACTTGGGTGGAATGTACTAACAAAGACCTTCCCCCCAGCAGCCTTGTCCTAGGGCTCCCATCAGCCATCTGGTAGACCCAGGTCTCAGCTGTGGCAATGTCTCCCAACAGCAAGCTGGGGTACACCTGCACCTCACTCTTGCATGGCAGAGTCTGGGGAGGGAGGGCTGCCACATGAAGAGTTTAGCTCTCCTGTGAAGGGCTTGCAAGGGAAGCTCCTGGAGGGCTGAGGTTTCCCAAGCCACCACAAGACACTAGAGAAGATGCAAAGACCAAGCAAAACCGTGCAGGTGCCCTGGGATGGCAATGCCCCTGAGCTAGCTGTGGTGTGCAGTGCCTACAGACCCAGCCCATGCACAAGAGCTTTGCTGTGCCCACTTTCTCCAAGCCCACTGGCAGTTTGCCAGGCTGTCAGTGAGGTTACACAAATCTCACAGGGGCTGCCTGTACCAAACAGGTAATCCCTTCCCTACTGCCAGGCTGTCCTGGAAGAGGCAACTATGATTTTTTTGTCCCTCCCCCAGTGACACATTTTGTAACCCACAGAGCTGCTCTGCTCCAGATAACAGCAAGAGCCTGGCTGTGCTTTTTCCTTTAGATCCCCTGACAGCTATGCACACTGCCAGCCCTGCCCCTGGGCCCACTGCTCACAGCTCCTCCCGATGGGCTGGGGGCTTTGCTACAGCTCTCATCTCCTTCCCTCACCTTCACCCACAGAGATGTCCTTGCCCTCAAGCCTTGGCTGCTTTGGTGGGCTGCAGCTGCTGCCATACCTCAATCTGAACCTTCTATGTGTACAGGAACTTGGCCTGACGTGAGCCTTGTGCTGCTGCTTCCTCATGTTCCTCCTCTGCAGCCAGGCTGGCCAACAGAGCTTCTGCAACGTGGTGCTGCTGTTCCATGACCCACATGGACCAGACACAGTTGGACAAACTGCTCCATGAGTCACTGAAGCTGCCTCTGCCTTGGGGTTCATGGCAGGACAAAGGCGAGCTCCATCTTGCTCATCCTGCTGCCACATGTGTCAGAGGAGGAACCCTTGAGGTCTGCTGATTCAAAGGGAGCTGACCTGGGCTTGTTCACGTAGCTGCTGCTGCAGCTTTGGGTGTTGATTTCAGCTGCTGGAGCAGATGGGGTAAGGGAGGTCGTGCCTGTTCCCTGCTCCCTGCCTGTTTCTGCCTGCAGCTGGATGTGGCCCCGCGAATATCTTTTTGGTGATAGCCAAAGCATTCTGCCTGGCAGCCTCCCTGAGAAGGCTGCCTCTGCTGTCCAGTGAGGACTTTGGAGTGGCTGTTTCAAGGCAGCAGTAAGAATCTGTCCCAGGCTTCCCACAAGGCACCATGGCAGGAGCCACTCTGGGTTTCAGGCACTGAAAAAGCATCTTTCCACAGTTTTGTTCTTGACCCCACCGGGAAGGAAGGGAAGTTTTCAGCTGCCAGCAGCTGCAGAGTGCTCTGCGGAAGCCACCCCTGTAGCCAGGCTCTGTGACATCAGTCCTCAGGCTTCTGATGGCAGGAGGCTACCGAGCACCACGGGGTGTGCCCCTCCACCTCTTCCAGAGGCATGCCAGGGCCCTCTGTGCCTATCAGATGTCTCTGAGCCAGGGAGCCACTGCCTGGGCCAGTGACCCAGAAGCATGCCCGGCCCCTTACCTTTATCACAGGCCGTCAGCTGTCCATCAGAGAATGCTACCAGCAAGGGCTGCAGCTCTTCCTCGGACAGAATGCAGCTGCCTCACACTCACACCCCTGCAGGGCCTTCCACTTGTGCCTCTCTTCTCTTCACCTGCTCCTTGCTGCAGCACTGTGTGGAGGTAAAGTGAGCAGGTTTGCTTTCTCCCACCCACTTGAGTGCCAACACCACACTCCCAAACACATATCCTCTTCACTCTTCTCCTGCTTTCTGAAGGCTTCCAGTTTCTCTAAGCTCAGTTGTTTCCTCTCTCCTCCTCTGCCCTACATGGTCATGCTCAGCAACAAGTGTGAGCTCTGCAGCTGTGTGCTGGTCTTCCTCAGGTGTAACACATACCAGCCTCACTTTTACCCAGATCCACTGCCAGTGATGAGGATGTGAATAGTGCATGAGCTGAGCTAGATGAGGGTCAGATATGCATGGCTGAGTTATGATGTGCTCCTGTGGTTTAAGGTGGGTGAAGACAGTCCCTTTACAGCTGTTTGGGACTTCTGTCTTCTCTTCCCAGGCAACTTGCACCTGAATGTGCTCACAAGATAACATCTTAATTAATCACAGTCCCTCGTTTCCATTCAGGGTTTGCTCCACTTTGTTGGTTAAACAGTTGAGGTCTCCCTGATCCAGGGTCTCAGCAGAGGCAGTAGGAGGTGAGTGACAATGGCTGTGTCACTGCAGTAGGGCAAGCAGGAAGGTTTCAGGTATAAGGGGGAGACTGTTCCCATCTCTTTGTCTCTCTCCTCGCTCAGAAGTGCCCTGAATAATACAGCCTAAACCATCCCCACCTTGAGGCCTACGGATCCCTCAGAATGCAGAGAGCTTGGCCCAGGCAGGATGCCAGCAGCAGGGAAAGGAAGCAGCCATTTCCCTCTCCAGAGTGTGCTGACTGTGCCTCATTTTCAGGTTTTCATGTAAGGCCAACTGAGGAGCAAATGAGGCACAACGCAAAGCCACCACAACTGCCACTTTTGGACTCTTGTGTGTTCAGCTGTTGCAAGTGTGCCTCTGTCGGTCTCTCCCTGTGTGCTGGTGCAGCTGGCAGAGGCAGATGCCCAGGCTGGTGAGGCTTCCTCCAGCACAAGAGGCTCCTGTGCCCGGGCTGCCCTGCGCTGGGCTGGCTCCAGCAGGCCAGACACACACAAGTCAAATGCCTCTGCTGCTGCTCCTCAGCTCCTGCAGCACCAACGCGTCGGTGCCTGCCGGCGCTCTCCTCGCAGCCCAAGGCAGGCAGTGCTGCAGGGCAGCAAACAGCTCAGGCCAGCAGGCTTTGGTTTGCAAATCCCCTCCCCAGGGATGACTCAGCCCTGGGACAGCCACCTGCTTAAAGGGAGGGGCACCATCATCACACTGCCATCCTTCCCAGACTGGGCGCTGCCGGCAGCGGAGTGAGTGTCAGAGGATCAAAGGCAGCAGGCAGGTGAAGTCCCCAGGCCCTTCCACTGTCCCAAGGAGTGCTGCAAGGTTCCCACTCAGGTATTCTGGGAACAGAGGCAGACAGGCCCATCCCCGGGGCTGGGCCCTTTCTCCCTGGGACTGGGATGCTGTGCGGGATCCAGGAAGGGCTCCTTGCCTCAGAGCACTGCTTCTGGTGCAGGAGCAGAGGTGCAGGCTCCCCGCGGGGCAGGGAAGCAGCCTTGAGCCGTGGGGGTGAGGGCTTGGACAGGGCACTCGTTGTGCTGCTGGGTGCCTGGGCACAGCACCGGCTCCTGCTGAGGGCGAGGTGAAGCCTGCTGCCTGGGCACAGGGTGAGGTGAAGCCTGCTGCCTGGGCACAGCACCGGCTCCTGCTGAGGGCGAGGTGAAGCCTGCTGCCTGGGCACAGGGCGAGGTGAAGCCTGCTGCCTAGGCACAGCACCGGCTCCTGCTGAGGGCGAGGTGAAGCCTGCTGCCCGGGCACAGTACTCCTTCAGCTGTGGGCAGTTTCTGGCAGTGCTTCAGCTCATCTTCCTCGACGTGGCATCTCATTTCTGTCCCCCGTGGAGTCACCGCCTTGTTCCTGGTCACAGCTCCAGGAGCATACCTCACTGCAGTGCCCCCACTGAAGCTGCCCTTCCTTCAGGAGGGTCGGGTCTCTGGCACTCACTCCTGCTGTCCTTGGCTCAGCTGTGGGTGCAGGCTCACACAGGCACTGACACAGGCCCTCTAACCAGAGCAGATGTGGGCAGAATGGGGGCAGATGTGGGCAGAAGGGACCTGTGTGTCTCTCATGATGACTCTGCAAAGCAATGTGCATTTTCTTTAGCTTTGCAAGGGGGAGAGGCTTCTGACCTGGCCAACCACATCCAGAGTGTTTCTCACCACCTTGGAGAAGAAAAAAATCAAAATCAAGATCAATAAAAGGGAAGGAGTTGGAAAGATTATGACAGGTCAGTGCCCAGGCAGGAGCAGGGCATGGCACAGGCCGAGCTCTGTCAGTCACTCAGGGAGGTGATGTAAGAAGCCTTCCAACCTGGGGAGCCTGCAGATCCCCTGTGGCTTGGAGCCATACAAATAAGAGCAGGAGGCAGATTTCAGGGAAGCAGAAGTACAGGGAGCGTTGCAGTCTCTTCCTGTGGCCCTTAGGGCACAACTCAGCACCAACTGGATCCTATTTATCTGTGGTCACTACAAATCCCTTTTTACCTTTGCTGAGAAAAGCAATGCTTTGTCCAGAACTCCCACAGCAGCCTTCCTTTGGTGGCACTCTTCTGGCCGAAGTGTTCTCTGAGGTGTTGGAGTCAGTCCATCCTGCAGCCAGCAAATCCACAGCTTTCCTGGGAAATGCACTGTGAATATCTGTAAATGCCAGCTGGGATCCTTGCTGGATTCTTGCAGGAAGCATTCCCAGCTGCAGCCCTGGATGCAGGCACCTCCCGGTGCCACTGGCTGAGCTGTGCCATGAGCAGCTACCAGCTGCAACTGCTATACCAGAGACACACAGGCACCCAGCTGAGCTGCAGGTTTACCTCTGCCACACCGACCTTAGCCCTGCAGTGCTGAAACCTCCTGCCATAACAAAGGCCAACCTCTTCCAGAATGGGCACCAGGCATTCCAACTGCTCCCACACGTCTCCACCATCCTTTTTGGACTTCTCTATTATTGTGCATTTTGAGCCTGAAGCAGCACAGCTTACCAGCAGTAAAGCACTTGGATGGCTTCTACACCAGTGCTCAAAAAACCAGACCCCAAACCAGGGAACAAGGGAGGGGAGCTGAAAGAGGGAAGGCTTTTCATGACATGTAATGGTATCTCCTAACACTTGAAATGTCAGAAGATGAAGCAACAACTTCTACATCTGCAGCAGAAAAGGAAATAGTTGTAGTTCCAATTTAAAACCCTAAAGCTCACGAAGTGACAAATGGTGTTTATCCTATCTGGAAAAAATGTTACTCCTAATTGTAATCCCATCACTGCTGCCAGCTCTCACGGCCTCAGTGCGTGGCTCATGACAAATGGTGCCTCCTCAAGCTCTGTTTTGATTACAGCAATCTCAACAATGCTCTTTTCTACAGCTTGAAAGTATATCCCAGAGCAGAACTTCAAGGCTAAAAAGTGGAAGCCAGAGAATTCAGCTTATACT
This sequence comes from Semnornis frantzii, assembly GCA_013399775.1. Taxonomy (NCBI): domain Eukaryota; kingdom Metazoa; phylum Chordata; class Aves; order Piciformes; family Ramphastidae; genus Semnornis; species Semnornis frantzii. The sequence goes on from VWYK01005583.1 coordinate 184,140, forward strand.
GACATTTAAAATCTCTGAATTTTTAAGGAAAGGTGATCATTGCTTCTTATTTTTCACTCTTCCAAGCTAGTAGCAGCAGTGTGGCACAGGAAGGCAGGACGTGGGAGCAGCCTGGCACAGACACAGCCCTGGCACTGCTGCAGTGTCTCTCCTTTGGTCTGCGTTCCTCGGCTCAGACGGGCATGGCTGTGCTCACACACCTGCTGACCCCTAGCTGGGCAGGGCCTGTCATGTCTGCTGGGTCCCTGGCCACTTCTGCTGGACTAGCCTGGGAAGATGCAGACCATAATACCCAGAGAGTATTCGTATCACACGATCGGGAGCAGGAACATGAGGACAAGGCATGGCCCTGCTGCCAGAGGCACTGTGCCCCCAGCTTCCGCCCAAGGAGAGCAGCTCCTTTTCTCCACACACTCAGCATCTCAGAGTGGAAGATGCTGAGGCCATGGTGCCCTAAGGTCTCTGGGTACAGTTTTGTCCCTGTGCTGCTCTGGGCCTTTGCTCTTGAGCGAAGCCTTTCCATGTTTATGGCTCTGCTGCAGGTGAAAACCAGGTGAGTGTAAGGGTTGGTGGAGGAGCTCAGGCTGACCCCTGTGCTCCCAGCAGAGTCCGTCTGCACATAGAGCAAGGCACAGAAATCAAGAGATCCCCTCTGGGTTTGACACAGAAGAGGAAGGCAGAAGCTCCTGAGGAGTTCCTGCTGCCAGAGGAGCTGTGTACTCCAGCACAAGGCACCCCCACCCTTTTCTCTGGCCTCCTTCAGCATGACTCACGCAGATTCCTGCTGGCAGTTGCCTTCCACCACTCCAGCGAGTCTGCTGTGTGCAGCCCTTCTCCTCTTGAACTCCCTTGGAGCATTCAGCCAGTCCCAGCTCACTGCAGCTGCAAACCAAGGCACACACCGTGGGGCAGCTTGCAGAGGTGCTCCCCAGCTCTGGTGCTCAGACAGCTTTCTCTGCTGACTCCTTGTGCAGCTGCCCTGCTGCACACCTCTAACACTTGAGGGGCCAGCAGGCACGGGGATATTTGCCACCAGCTCCAGCCAGGTGGGGTCTACCACAAGTGCTGAGGCAAACACAGGGCACTGTACACAGGGTGAGAGCTGCAAACGCTGCTGCATTGGGTCAGGGGGCATGGGGCTGCCACTGCTGCTCCTGGCACTCAAGGCTGTCCTGGCTGAAATGGGAAGGGGCAAAACTAGGGAAGGTAAAAGGTTCAGCACTTCCAAAGATGCTCAGTATGTGGAGCAGATCATGGAATCATTGAATCATGGAATCAGCCAGGTTGGAAGAGAGCTCCAAGCTCACCCAGCCCAACCTAGCATCCAGCCCCAGCCAACCAACCAGACCATGGCACTAAGTGCCCCATCCAGGTTTGTCTTCAACACCTAGGGATGGGCACTGCACCATTTCCCTGGGCAGCCCATCCCAGTGCCAATCACTCTTGCTGGGGAGAACTTCTTCCTAACATCCAGCCTGAGCCTGCCCTGGCACAGCTTGAGGCTGTGTCCTCTCCTCCTGTCCCTGGGTGCCTGGCAGCAGAGCCCAACCCCAGCTGGCTACAACCTTCCTTCAGGGAGCTGCAGAGAGCAATGAGCTCTGCCCTGAGCCTCCTCTTCTGCAGTCTGCACAGCCCCAGCTCCCTCAGCCTCTCCTCACAGGGCTGTGCTCCAGGCCCCTCCCCAGCCTTGCTGCCCTTCTCTGGGCACCTTCCAGCACCTCAACATCTCTCTTGAATGGAGGGGCCCAGAACTGGACACAGCACTCAAGGTGTGGCCTGAGCAGTGCTGAGCACAGGGGCAGAAGAACCTCCCTGCTCCTGCTGCCCACACTGCTCCTGAGCCAGGCCAGGATGCCATTGGCTCTGCTGCCCACCTGGGCACACTGCTGCCTCATCTTCAGCTCCTCTCTACCAGCACCTCCAGGCCCCTCTCTGCCTGGCTGCTCTCCAGCCACTCTGTCCCCAGCCTGGAGCACTGCTTGGAGTTGTTGCTGGGGTTGCTGGGGATGTGGCACTTAGCCCTCTGCTTAGGCCTGGAAAATTGCGAGAAGGTCATGCTGAGAACTCAAGTACAAGCTTGAGCTGATAAATAGCTATGAAGGGGATCCTGAGAGCAGCTGCTAAGGAGGACCAGGAGGATGTGTCCAGAAATCAGCCTGGCCTTTGGCACCGAAAAACAGAAATGGATTCTTGAAGAGAGCTGCTCTGCATGGGAGAGTGAAGGGAAAGGGGACAATGAGATTTGGTGATGAGAAAGCTCCACTGTGGTCAGCACAGGGCTGAAGAAAGTGCGGGATGAGGGAAGACTTTTTTTGGGAAGGCTTCCAGCTGAGCTGGGGTGTTACTAAAAAAAACTCTTCTGGAGCTTGCACAAGGATTGGGAGGCAGTTTCTAGAATTCCAGGGAAAAGGGAAACCAAAGCAGCAGCATCCAGTGTAATCTCTTCTGTCTGCTTCTGTGAGCAGTAAGATCTGAAGTGAGAAACCAAATTGCCTGTGCTGGCGCTGCAGCATGCTGCCTTCTGACTGCCAGTGAGAGCATTCCCAGTGATGCCTCTGAACCACCTAAGAAGTGCTGCAGCAGAGGCAGGGAAGGTGCAGGATGATGTTAAGCAGTGAGACAGAGCAAGGCCAGGAAGGCAGAACAAAGGTTCTCCCCCACCACCTTGTTTTGAAAACCACTCTAAAGAGTATAAAGGGCATGCAGAGGATTTCTTCTCCTTTGGGACACAAACACAAAGCACTTGGAGGCCAGGCTCTCAAAACAAGCTGTGCAGAGGCCTGGAGCCAAGGCCTGGCTCTGTTGGAAATGCCTCAGCACTACTGCACACCCACGGGCCGGGTCAGGCCCTGTCTCAAGAGTGACAGAGCACAAACTTGGCTGCCTGCAGAACACAAGACCTTGCTTAGTCATCTGCAGAGCCTCCCAGGCACGGGGTGGGATGAGATCAGAGGAACAGTCCTGGTGACAACAAGTTCCTCTGGGGAACTACCAATGCCATCAACAGAGCCTTTGGCTTCCTGGAGACAGCTGCTTTGCACCAGGCACTCCCTCACGCCAGGTGCCTGGATTTTGCATTCAGCTACTCCTCAAAGACTAGGTCTGGGCCGTGCCTCAGCCACCTCCCCTCTGATGTGAGCAAGCCTGGCTTTCCAGGAAAGGGATCCTCTTGGCCCTTTTGGTTGCCCTTCTCTAACCCTCTGTGTTCTTCAGATGCAGAGAGGAGAACTCCAGGCACTGCCCTAGGTGTGGTGCACCAGGCTGGGGCCTTCTGCTTTCTTCTCAGTAGCCTCCCTGAGGACACTTACAACTGTTCTGGCTCTCCAGCTGCTGTGGCCACGGAGCTGGAATTATCAGGGAGCTGTCAATGGGGACTTGAAGAGCTTTTGCTGAGGGGCAGCTGCCAGTCATGAGGTCAGCATCACGTAACCATGATTTAGGGTACTGTACCCTGGGTACCATCCTACCCTTGTGTAGGTTGAAGCTTCCTGTACCACACTTCTGCCCTCTGACTTGGTTTTAGTCAGCCCTCCGGGAGTGCCTCACAAACAGCTCAGCACTTCCCCAGACAAGGGAGCTTCTTGCTGGCTGCAGGACACTCCCCACAGCCTCCCTGCCGGCTCAGTTCACACGCCCTGGCCAGCAGTTCTGCGGCTTCACCTGTGGCCTGTGGTGGAAATGGTGCCTGGTCCTGCTGGTTTACTGACCTCCTTCTGACCTGTTTGGTCTGATCTGTCCCATGGACTCTGTTCAGACTGCTCCAGCTCTTCTGGTGAAAAGCCATCAGTCTTCTTTTCTCTAAATGGAATTGCCTGGCTTTCAGCTTGTGCTCTCTGTCTCTTGTCCTTTCACCTAATAACACTGGGAAGAGGCTGGCTCCACCTTCTTTCCCCTGGCTTGCCCAGAGTGTGTTCAGCTAAGAGAAAGAGTTAGCAACATGCTAACTGAACCACAGACCCAAAGCATGGTTTGCACTGGAAGTGACCTTTGAAAGCCACCTACTCCAACCCCCTGCAATGAGCAGGGACATCTTTAACTAGAGCAGGTTGCTCATAGCCCCATCCAACCTGACTTTGAATGTTTCCAGGGAAGGAGCATCCTCCCCCTCCCTGAGCAACCCGCTGCAGTCTCACCACCCTCATGGCAGAAGCTGGCTTGCTTATATCTGTGTCAGTGTAACCTCCTTTAGCCTAAATCCACTCCCCTTGCCCTGTCGAAGCAGACCTCGCTGCAAAGTCTGTCCTTGGCTTCCTCCTGAGCCTACTTCAATAAACTGCAGGGCTGGAGCTCTGAGAGAGCTCAGCACTGCCTGGGCAGGCTCTTAGTTCACAACAGAGGAACCTCTCTGCTCCATACTCACAGGAGTGTCCTTGGAGAGCTCTCTCCAGTCGCAGTGAGAGAAAGACATTGGCAGAGTGGGGAGCACAGCTGAGTGTCACCAAGACAGCTACAGTGCTGCAGCACAGCCTGGGAGGGAGGGACTGGGAAACTGGGTTGGGTCAAGCCTGGGGAACAGGTGGCTGAGAGAAGGTCCTCGTGCTGCCTGCCTCTGCCTAATAGGGAGCTACAGCAAAGTTTGAGGTCTGTGCTCCTTGGACATGCATAGCACGGGAGCAGGTGTGCTTACAAGTCACAAGAGAAATTCCAGATGGACACATGGGAAAAATTGCCACCATAGCACTCCACCAGTGGGACAGGCTGTCCATAAAAGGTGCTGGGATCTCCATACTCAGGGAGACTCAACACCTGGCTGAGCTAGGCCTTGAGAACTCAGTTATGCTTTGAGCAGCAATTCTTCCTTCAGCTGCGGCCTTTGGCAGACCCTTTCCTGAAGCTCACCTCTGACCTATGGCAAGGTCATTGCCTTCTCTGGGCACAAGCACTGGGCAACGCCAGGCTGCATTATCAGACCCTGCAGAGCACATTTAGTGATGCAGCTCTCTGCTAACAGATCAAGTTTAGCATCTCACAGTGTCTGGAAACACAAAGCTGAGTGCCCTCCAGGGCAGCGCTGGCAAGTTCGGGACCAGTACCTCCTCACTGCAAGGCTGCAGCACAGACAGGAGCACATCACTCCTTTGAGGCAAACTAATCCCTGCTTTGCCACCCTTTCATGCCAGCTGCCCGCTACAGAAAGCTGCTAACTAGGGCTTGGGAAGTCAAATGTGCATTCAAGGAATGGGTTTGGCAGAGGGAACATCTGGTTGTGAGTAACTTCTTGTTCTGTGCATATGACAGAGGTTATGGATTAGCGTGCAGGAGCCTGAGCTGGTTACAGCTCCTAGGAGCTCTATCTTTTGAATCATGAATGGTTTTAAATGCAGAATTTCTCATCACGACGAGTGTTGCTGTTTTTCCACCCCCTAAATAGGTGCAATGCAGTTTGCAAATTAAATATCAATGAGATGCAGTCCGTGTTGCTCTCAGCAGCCACAGAGCTCAGCCCTTGGCAGTCACAGTCTGTTCTGCTTGCTGTGTTACTATTCATGGCAGCTACCTGGCCACACCAGAACTATTTCCACAGGATCTCTACTCTAGGCCCCAAAGGAAGCAGGAAATGTCTACTGGGGGGGTGGGGGGTGCATCTGCTTGTTTCAAACAAAGCTGGGAAATAAAGAGCCTGCAGTGGGATTCTGCCCAGCGCAGAGCTGTTTGCACTTCTCTCCTTACACCAGGGAGTCTCCCCAAGGGAGGTGGCCTAGCCAGAAGACCAATGTAGAGGGCTCCCCCTTAACAAGGTTTCCACAATCCACTTCTCACCTAGCTCAGATCAGGTGCTCTTTAGAAAGCCCATTCTAGCGTGGGGCTATGCTCTTCAAAAGCAACAGAGAGAACTGCTTAGTAGAAGTGTGTGTGTGAGCCCCAGCCCACGGCGGCACTGAGTGGTCTCTGCCCAGCGCACACCTGCAGAACTGCCGATCTGCAGGCAGTGCCAGGCCTGTGCTGCTCCCTGGCATTTTCATGCAGTGCTGCCTGTGCCCTGATGCTTATTTTCTCTAGATTGCAACGGGAGCCCCTCCAGTGCTGCCACTCCTGTGTGTGACTGGGAGGTCTGCATTCCAGCTCCCCTCTGAAGCCTGTCAGAGCTGGGAGCAGGAACAGTCCATGACATACTGTGGCAGGAATGCCTTTTAAAATGGGATTTCTGGCAAGGCTCCAAGCACAGCAAGTGCAGGATGGGGATCTGATTTCACCCCCAGTGCAAGAAATGCTCATGTGAAAACTTCTCTTCCAGAAAAGGGACTGCAAGGACAGTTAATAGCTGTAATTAATTTCCTGCACAGTGTTATTTTGATAAGCAAATGCCTGCACCACACCAACACATCCCCACATCATGCCCAGCCACAGCCAACCTGCCCTGCAGGGACTCAGGAGAATGCTTCTCCATGTGTCAGGAAGATACTCAGAATGAGGTGGGATGGCTGGGCAGGCAAGACAAGGCCAAGTACTGAAGTTAGCAGAAAATCCCTGTGCCTGTCTTTGGGATTTCTCATCGCTGTTTTCCCCAGGGCAGACCTAGAGGGGGCAGCTCCAGCCGGGAGGTGCTGCAGGCTGGGAGAAGGGAGGCCTGGCACTGCCCAGCAGCATGGCCCCTCTAGGACAACCTGTCAGACTGCTTCCTGCCAGAGCAGTCTGTCACCAAGCAGCTCCACTCACTGCTGGAGACAGACCTGCCAAGATGAGCCTAGGACATAAGGTTCACCTCTACCAGCTGCTGCAGTCCAGCTGATCAGCAGGGCCACAGCTTCCAGGCATATCACCTCTGTCACCTCTCCCCTTGCCAACACTGTTGTGGAACAGGGGTGTCATTACTATAGGCTACTGAAATGACTTCATTTCCAATCAGTACCAGGAAACTTGCAGCTCCTGACTCAGCTCTAAAGCAAAGATTTCTGTGTGGTTATGAGGGCACAGGCTGCTCTCAGGGAAGCTCAGACCTCCAGTGCTGGTGTCCTCCTTCTTGTGTCCCCAGACCTTCAGAGCCAGTACAGTGCCAGGTAACATCAGGGCTGGATGTAGCCCTCTCATGTCACTGTAGAAAGGCTCAGGCTCCCTCTTGGAACAAAACCACTCAAACAGGGAAGCTTTTGCCTTCTCACAAAGGCAGAGTGGCTCCTGTCCTCTCTCTGGAGCTTTGTAAGAATGTAAAAGACATGCAGAGAGACACAGCAGAGAGAAGAAGATAGCAGGGGAAAGCCCTCAGCCTAATGCAGCTCCTGGCTAACAGACAGTGTCTTTGTTTCCAGCTCCATCATCCTGGCACTGCCACTTACTTCTGCTGCTCTAAAAGAACCAGAGTCCTGCAGGTGCTTTTTAAATGCAAGAGGCTGCACTACCAAACCTGCTTATTGTTATTTTCCCTTCCTGGCAGAAACTGCCTGCAGGGTCTCTTCTCTCAGCCAACAGCCTGACAGACAGCAGCAGTAGTATGCTGAAAGGGCTGGATGTGCTACCTTCTCCATCTTGGCCCACTAGTGACCCAAAGGAAGGAGAAGTGTTGGCTGGCTGCTGGAGCACCTGAGCAAAGGCTGCCAGCTTTGGAACTGATCTGAGACTGGAGCTTTGAGAACTCTGCAGACAAATGTTCCAAGACACTGGTATGAGGTCCCTGTGTAGGATACAGCCTGTAGTGGTTGTTAAGCATGAGAAGCCCTCTTGAAAACATCACATCTACCTCCTCCTTTAGGGAGATCTGCACAGTAAAAATCCAGTCACAAACACAAAACCATTCACTCTCACCTTCCAAAAACAAGGTCACACATCAGAATGTTATAATCCAGTTATGAAGCTCACTAAAGACAGAAAAAGCTTGAGAAGACTTCCATCCAGAAGCTCAAGAAGAACAATCCACCTAGCTGGATGGATCTAGAGGCATACCTGCTTCCAGGCAGAAGATGCAGAAGGTGGTGAGATGAGACATTCTGAACCACCAGAAGCTGCAGATGCCTTTCCTAAGGGCATCTCCTGCAGTGCTGGACACAGATAATCTCAAAATGCAATCAAACTCAAATCAGCTCTGCCTTGCTCCCCATGGACATCTTTCCCTTGATGAAGACCCCAGTGTCAGAGATGTGAAACAAGACCACGGCAGAGAGTAACTGTCCTAACATGAGCTCTGATGACAGCTACCCCAGGAGCACTGCTGCTGTTCAGATGTGAGGTGCCAGGGCAGCCAGGTGCCCGCCCCTGTCCCTGGGCTCTCCATTGTGAGGCACTCTCCGTGCTTAACTGTGGATGTGGCTTTATGGTTGCTGCCTCAGGCTGATCACAGATGCTGCTCTTACCACCCGGAGACAAAGGTGTTTAAGGCCAATATTCCACCAGCTAGCACCCCCCTGCCAAGCTGTGCACAGCTCTCACACACTGTCTTCCTAAGCCTAGAGATTGATCCGAAGGGGAAGAGGAAATGAGGACAGCAGGGTGATGGGAAGCAAACAAAAGCCCTTAGACACAGTCACCCCTCTGAATGTGCCAGGCAGTACCTCTGCTGAGGGCAGCCACAGTAGGCAGAGCTGGAGCAGGCAGCAGGCTGTGGGCAGTGGCTATGCACAAGATGAGAACTGCTCTGGAACAGGGCAGCTGTGCCACAGCCCCTGGCACAGGCAGCAGAGAGCAAAGGGGCAGAGAGAAGGAGCCTGCTGGAAGCAGGGTGTGCAGCTGGGACAGGGCCTGTGTTAACTCCTGAAGACACAAATGGCCTTTTCAAACCTCCCTCTGATGGTCTGAGAGGACACAGGCTTGGTGAACAGGTTCTGCTAGAGCTCTTCAAAACCCTTCCTTGCCTGATCTGAGCACAGCAGCCCTGAGGCTGCTCTGCAGAAACATCCTGGCCTTAGATGTGGCAAAGAGTTTGCTGAGAACTTCTGTCACCAGTCTGGCAGGGACATGCTTCCCCTCCTCAGCCCAGAGCGTGCAGAGTGGGTGCAGGGCCAGAGCCAAGGGCTGGGGCAGGACATGAAGAGCCAGGCAGGGGGTGAGGCCCAGGACAGAAGCAGGGACCCAGAATGGTGTCTGAGCAGAACCAGGGCAGAGCCAACACAGCTGTGGAAAGCCAAGGGCTCTGGGATGTGCCCATGATGGCAAAGGGCAGCTTTAAGCCTCCTGGGGCCTCATCCCAGTGTCATCCAGCCACAAGTCAGGATGGTCAATCTGTGACCATCAGCCCCAGGCAGCAAACCCCTGCCTGTAGTGACTGAGCTCCTTGGGCACTGGGTCACAAGCGGCGGTGACACTGGCAGGCAGCAGCAGTGTGGAGCCACAGCTCTTGCTGTGCTCATGCTCTCCCCAGACCTCTGCCATTACCAACAGCACACCAACCACTTCCTGCTGGACTGCCCTCCCCACTATCCACAGCACAGCTGTGCCCACATCTGGGTGCCTGGGGATGCGCCAGTCCACTGTGGCAGTGCCCAGGAAGTCGCTGTGGTTGGCACTGGTCACCCAGGTAGAGCCAATGCCCTGAAGAGCTCAAGACTGCAAAGATTAAAATAGAAAGGGAAAAGGTGACGTTGTCTGGAGCCAGCTGAGAGAGGCAGTAACAGTCACCAGGGGTAGTCTTTCCCTTCTCAGAGTTGCACAACAGGATGATGTCTAGGACACTGTCAAGCAGATGAGAGGATTCTCCAGCTGTAACTGACCACCTCCCCCAAGCCAAGGGGCACAGACCCAGCAGATCTGTGATGTGGTATTTAGGGCAGATTTCTGACTGTGCAGTGTTTGAGTCTTCAGCACTGGAAGCCTGCTCCAGAGCCAGTGGTCAGCACTGCAGATGGAAGCACTCCAGTCACAAGGTGCCTGATGGGCACGTGAGCTGACAGCCTGAACTCTCATGCTTGCTTTTTTTCCTGTGGGAAGTCCCTGCTCAGATGAAATCCAGCACTGCTGGGTTGGACACAAGAGCAAAGCTCCATCATCTGTGGTTGCACTCTGCCTTGGGCCACGTTCCCCATCTCAGGGGTGCTGATTCCAAAGTACTGGCAACTGCTTTGGCCTGACACTTCTCTTTCACAAATGCAAGAGTCGCACTGAGTCTGGGGTTTGTCTTTGTTCTAAAGCTGCTGTGTGGTCCTGCATTGGCCCAAGAGGGAGGAGCCTGCTACCAAAAGCATTCTGTACTGCTGATCCCAACCTTCGGAGTCAGGCAGCCCAAGCAATGCTCCAGCCACTTCACTGCCACTTCCCCAGCCCATAGCTCACCTCCTCACAGAGGCCCAGGGAAGGCTTGGGGGTGTTTTTAAGGTGCTTTGAGAGCTGTAGCCCCTGTGTAAAAAAGAGCACAATACACGTGGACAGGGATGCATGTGTAACACTTTGTGGGTGTTTCACTCTGGGAATTAGCTGGGATTTGGTTTGCACAAGCTTATTGGTACTTTCACCACGTGCAAAGCGTTGAGACTCAAACCCTTTCAAACGTTGGCAGCTCTTTAGTGCTTGCTTTGTTGGGTTTGTCTTGTAGCAGCTTTGCAATCCCATAGCCAAGAGGTGCTGCAGGAATATCTGTGAGTGCTTGCTCCTGCTGAGTCTCACTGCAGCCATAGTGATCAATGACCTCGGTGCTGCCTGCCGGGCTGGGTGCTTCGGCAGGCTCCTCTCCCTTCGCCTGTGCAGCTCCATGCCTGCTTTTCCTCTGTGCTCTCTGTGGGTCATGGCGACAGCCCTCCCAGCTGCAGTAGGATCTGCCCTCCTGGGTGAGTGCCTGGACTGCCAGAGCAGGGGCAGGACAAAGACGGCAATGCAGGCCAAAGGCAGAACCTCCTTCTAGAACTCTCTGCACCTTGCGGGAGTCAGAGTAGCTGTGGGGATGGAGCAGCCCAAGGAAAGAGGTTGCAGAGCACTGCACACACAGTGCCTGGCCTGGCTCCCAAGTGCTGTCCTTAAGCCAAGTGCTAAGAATGGAGAAATGTCACTGAGGACCTTCCAAAGCTCCGATTCCACAGCTCATACATTCTCTTGCTGCCAAACTTGTTTCCAGCATGAAAGCGACCCCTGCTCATCAGGGAAACGTGAGATCCCCTTCATCCCCCGGAGAAGAAGAAAGAGAAGTGCCTTCATCACTGTCCTTCCTTCTCTACCTACACAGACCCTCAGTCAGAGGCACTGACCCTGGGAATGGGCTTCTTGAAAACTGCAGGAAAGGGCAGACACCTGGCTCACCTTCTGTGTATCAAGCTTCTTCCATTTCTGTTATGCTTAGCTGGAAACAGGACCTGATTCTGGATCTAAACTATCTCTGGACACCAGCTGCTCCTGCCCACAGCCCCTGAAGTCACTGAGACTTCACACACTGCTGCTGGAGTCTCAGCTGGAGAGTGATGATACAAGATCAGAGCTTTGGTCTGTAATTCATGCATGCCTAAGAGTGCTGTGGAATAATAGGAAACAACTGTGAGATTAATCACTGACATATCAGGGAATCCAGACCTCTGCCATTAGGTATGTTTAGAATATATGGGCTAAAATCCATACAATTACTGAGAGCAAAAATGCCTGCAGGCTCTCAGCACCAGGACTCACTCCTAGAGTCTTTCTGCATATTAATGATAACATTGCTCAAAGTTTAATAAGCTGTACTGATTTCACTGGTGGGGAAGCAGAGGTTAAGTAAGCTTAAGGCCACACAGCATCTAAGTGCTTGGATTTCTAACTCCCAAACCTGCTTTCTGCTCAGCCCTGCAGGCCCTGCTGACTCACTGTGGGATGCATGCTTCCAGCAAACCCCCAAGGGAGGAAAAGAGTCAGAAAGAACAAAAGGTACAGGTAAAGCAAGCACTCATTCAAAACAAGAAACCTCTTCTGCCATTCGGCAACGGGTGAGGCTGTCCCAGCTCAGCAGAGTGCTAGCCTGGGACAGGGACACTGGAAACCAGAGAACCATGTTCAGCAGTGTTTGTACCTAACCTGGCAGCCAGACACAGCAACTCATGACCAGAGACTTGCAGGACAAAGAGAAGCTGCCCAGGGTCTGAGATCTCAGATTGGGAAGATTTATCCCAAGGCAGCTTTAGAGTTCTGCGAAGCCAGAACTGTTCCCTTCCAAGCAGATCCTGGAACCCACAGCCTGCAAGAGCCCAGCAGTGATACTCTTCTGGGAGCCTGTTTCTATGCTACTGCTCCTCAGGGTTGGATCTTTCTCAATCTACTGCAACATCTGCAAGCACAAACCTGCTTTGAGCAAATCAAGAAGTCAAATATTGACTTACTGCTCCCGAAGAGGAAATATTTTAGGAAAACTAAGAAGGGTAATCTGAAGTGGCCCTTTGAAGTCAGACATTAACCAAGAGGCAGTGCTGTCAGCAGACCACCTGTGGTCTGGCTCTGGAGTGGAACACAGACCTCATTCCCATTCCATGAACAGTCTCCATCCACAAAACTTGTTTCCTTTTATAGGTCAGCACAACAGAGATGTCCAAGCTGACAGCAGTGAGACAGGACTTGTAAAGGCCTTCGCACAGAGAGCAGCTCAAGCTGCAGCTGCCTGCACCTCATCTCTGCTTCTGCAGCTTATGGCACAGGAGAAAACCCAACCCAGTGCTGTCAGGGTCAAACTGAAGTACCCACAACAACCACTTCTGTGCAGGGACCGAGTAGGAGGCTGGGATTCAAGTGACTAAGGAAGTAGAAACAAAACCCCGGCAGAAAATGGAGAACAAAGAACTGAATGGCCCTGCCTGAGCTTGGCTTTGGGAGAGCTCCTGATCCAACACCCACAAGCAAAAAGGAGATGGGGAAATCACATCTGACACTTAACCTCGACCCTGACACCCCAAACTTGCTGTGTGTGGGACACTACTGCTGTGCATCACCACTTCAGGAATATAGCCTTCTGAGTCTCAGGGCACAGCAAGGGTGCTACGAGTAAGACTGACAACAAAACTGGTACCACTTCTAGTCAAGACTTCTAGTCAGACTCTGCTTGTGTTTCTTGTTACCAAATGGAAATGAAAACTGTCCCCAGAGCCTTCTTTTTGTCTGTATCTGCCCAGCTCTCCTCAGAAACCTCTGCAGTTTATAGGGATGTTGCTAATCTCTGTATCTCTCTCCTCACTCTTTCTGATCTATTACTTTCGACATTTTTCCTTCAGATGCCAAAAAGCTGCACTGCACCTCAGCTGCTGATGCTTGCCCCAACTCCAAGGGAAGTCACTCACATGAAATAATCTGAATGATGAAGATGTGCTCTGCCTGGTGCAGCAGCAGTTCCCACACATGGTCTGTGACCTCCAAGCCGCTTGCTCACTGGTCATGAAGAGGTAACACAGCACTGGCGCCACTTCCTCTCCTCCCTGCTGCTGCACCAGGTGTGTGTGGCCTCAGCTGTGAAGTGGCACAGCACAGCTGAAAGGCCAAGGTGTGTTCAGAAAGCATGGTGCATGTGCAGCTGGTCCTACCAGTTGGCTGACACCAGCAACTGGGAACCACACTGCCCTTCGATCTCCTCAGACTAGGTCTGTTCTACAAGTCCTGTACCAGGGAGTGTCTTCATGGGTGCGAGCCCACTCCAGAGGCTATTTCACCAGCCTTTGTATGCTCAGCATGAGCCCATTGCAGAGCCATAGAGAGAAGAAGAGTGCCAAAGCTGGGGTATCCCTGTGTGCTGCTGCTCTAGGCCACAAGAGCCCAGAGGCTACCATACCCTGTTCCATGGAGCAGAGGCTGCTCTCCAGAGACTGATCCAAGTGGTGCAGATTCCTCACACCCACTGCCTGAAGCAAGCTCAGCCTGTCCATGGGTCAGATTTCAGACATATCCTATTGAAAGTTGAAACAATCCACACGTGACTTAAATTTGATTTAATGGAAGCACCAAAAGAATCAACTGCAGCACTAGAAAAAGGAAGTAAAACTGAAAACAAGGCTCCTACAGCAAGGTTCTTGTATCTTTGTTGCAGGAAGGCTTAGATTAAAAGGATGACTATTACTGATAGCAGTGAATGGGAACCAGCTGATAACTCTCTCTCCAAAATGTGGTAAAGAGCTTTCGGCACGGGTGAGGCAAGGCAGATAAAGACACCTGGTGAAGAGCAAGGCAGGGGAAGAAAGATGCTTTTTGACAGTCTCAAGCCTAGGTGAGGTATGTTAGAGAAGGAGAGGGCAGAAGATGAAACCAGCAGGGGCAGAGACAGGAAGGATGCAGTGGGAGTGCGAAGAAACCTCAGCTAGGGACAAGTGACACAGCTCCCTGGTTCAGGCCCTTGGGGCAGATGTGTGCTAGCACTGGGGCCAGGGCTGGGACAGGAACCACATCGGGAAGGAAGGAACAGCTGCCTAGGGTGGGCCAGAGGTGAAGTCTGCTGCCTTGTGCCCCTTAGTTAAGATTTAAAACTGGCTTGCATTCGATTGCTTTCTTGGCTCAAAAATACATCTGAAGTGTTCCAAATTGCTCTGCTGGAGCAGAATTTGCTGCCTGCTTTCCAAACTGTACATCTCTGAATTCAAGAACATGCATTAAGACCAAAAGCTTCTATAAAGCTACTGTCCTTCTGGCAGGTGACTCCAGGTGCCCAAAATGGAGCTGCCAGAGTCCTGGAAAGCCTGCAGACGCAGGGAACAGACACCTCTCCATCTCTGTTCCCACACAGCCTTTTAAACCTCGAAGTGCTTGCTCCATCTGCAGAGGCTTTCTGGAACAAGCAGTTAAGCCCAGGCCAACAGTTCCCCTAACCACTCCTGTATTTCACACAAAAAATGGAGAAAATGGCCAAGGCTTTAGCCAAACAAACTCCAATATATTAGCAAACAAGCTACTCCCTAACATCTTGAAAGTGAAGAATCCACTTTCTATCAGAACTAGGTTGCTGGATGGGTGAAGCATCCCCTTGTGACGGGGACTGTGTCACCAAGACAAAGCAACGACGTCAGCCAGTGCAATGGACAAAAGCAGAGCTGCTGCTGCACTACGTACCAATCTGATGACAGATGACACACAGCAGAATTCCTAACGTCAGGCTGATCTCACTGGAGGCCTTGCCTGCTGTTCCTAAGCCTCCCTGTAGCATAGCAGTGCACAGAGTAAGGACACTCACACTCCTGATCCGCACACGTCTGCAGCCTGCGCTTCCAGCAAGCGTCGCATGAAGGACAGGAGTTCCCTGACTTCTGCAGCAAAGAATAAAGCACTTCCCTTGAGACTGCTGAAAGCAGCCTCTGGCTCAAGGCCCTTTTAACCACTGGGGCTTACTGACTGACACCAAGATTCTACCCAGCCCCACAGAAGGGAAACCCACCAGCTCTGTCAGCAGCACATGTGGTAGTGCCGAGCAGTGGCCACGCAAGCTGCCCTCACTTCCAGTGGGGCACACTGCACTGTTCTTTATGTCTGCCATAGGGACTGCATCTGCCAGCTTGGATCTGCCCATCTCCTACCTGGGAAGATCTATACAGACCCAAGGCAAGCCACAGGACACTGCAGTTCTTAGACCCAAGCAGAAACCCACTCTCTTTATTAACTAGTTTGGTTTCAACAGCTGCATTTCATGAAGCCAGCACAACCTTTAAACACCACTAGCCTGGCATCACTGCAAGGCTCTGCCAGCCCTCTCACTACAAAGCTGACCTGCCAGAGATGACACTGCTTGAAAAATTCTGCATCCTAAGGAATTTGGCTCAGTAAGTAATCAGTGTTTTACAGTTCCCAACCAAACTGCTGAGATTTTCTTCTTGCTTTGTATTAAGAGGATGTGGTCTGCTGGTTTTCCTCTGGCAAAGGAGAATCAGGTATTATTGCACATATTTATCCTTCACCTGGATTCTTGCCTCCTGGTACCTAGATAAATGCAATTAACACACTAGAAACATTCACTGGTTTACAAAGAGCTTCTGCAGAAGGACTCTGTAACAGGAACCTGCTGAGCTTCCACAGCAGCAGCTGCTAATGCAGGCACACACTCAAGCCTGCAGCTGTCTAAAATAGCAGTGCTCTAGACACTGAAAGCCAAGAAGGGCCAGCTCAGGTTGCGTGGCTTCATGGGCAGCCCTGGGAGATGCTGTAATCACAAGCCAGAGAGACCCTTCCCCTGCACTTCTCACAAGCACTAGGCTTGGCCTTTAAGCTCTGATTCATGGAGGCTCTGCCTCCCTTTGTGCTGCTTTAGCTCACTGCATTCACTTCCCTCCTATTTTCTGCAAAGTATACATGCCACAGCACCAGCTCTGTTCCAAAGGTCTCCTCGTGTTCCCTATCCAGGAGGCAGCTTAAAGCCAAAGGGAAGGAATGTGTCACTTGAAGCCACAGCTGTGACTTGCTCACACTTTGACTTCAGAAGAAATTCTGATTTGCTGCTTTTGAGCTATGGCATTTGCAGTATATTTCCCACTCCCCTGGCAGTGATGGAGAAAGATGAGTTTGCCTCATCAGTCACTGGGACATCTTGGGTGCTCAGTGCTCAGTTCCAGCAGTGACTTACAACCCCTAAATGCCTAAGGCACAGACACACTTGTCGGGGTTCTGCACACAGGCTGCTCCAGCTGCCGCACCGAGCAGAGGCACCACCAGATCCCTGTCATTTGGAGACTGCTGGTGTCAGTCCCAGATTCCTCTGGGAACACTTTGCTTCCCAGCAATAAAACGACCTGCTAATTACTTGTGCTCATTTCCTACCATAGATTTTAAAAGGGATTCTCCCTGGAAGCTTTTGTACCGAACGCATAAAACGATGCCAGGTGAGAGGAAATTCAGCTGAGGCACTTCAGTATGTTTAAGATCATATAATCACAGAATGGTCTGGGTTGGAAAGGACCTCCAAAGCTCATCCAGTCCAACCCCTCCTGCAGCCAGCAGGGACATCCTCCACTAGATCAGGTTGCCCAGGGCCCTGTCGAGCCTCACCTTGAGTGCCTCCAGGGATGGAGCCTCAACCACCTCCCTGGACAACCTGTTGCAGTGTTCCACTACCTCATGGTGCACAACTTGTCCCTAGCATCCAGTCTAAATCTGCCCTTCTCTATTTGAAGCCACTGCCCCTTGTCCTCTCCCTGGAGCCTCTCTGCAGTCTTCTTGTAGGCCCTTTGGGTACTGGAAGGCTGCCATTAGGTCTCCCTAGAGCCTTCTCTTCTCCAGGTGCTTCATGGTGCCCTGCAGGTGCAAAGTTATCTCTGCAGGCACCAGCAATTAATTTGGTACTACTAGCAGAGACTCAAGAGCCCTAGCTCACCTGCACTTTGGAAGTTTACAGAGAGCTGTAGGTCATGCAGGTTATGTGCAGTCATGTTTGAATTCCAGAAAGCCCCAAGGCCGAGCAGCAGAAACAACAGAGCCATTGGCAGCCTTTCACAGAGTGCATCCCGACCTACCAATCCACAAGGATTCATGTTAGAATGTGAGAAAAGACTGAGGGAAAAGCATTCTGACCCAACCCTCATATTATTTAAGACTTATTTTACTGACCAGTTCAAAGATAAGTTTAACAAGGAGCTGGCTTTGCAGAGAGGAACAACTTTGGAAACATTCAGAACATTCAGAAACCTTCCAGCTTCAGAAGCCTTCAGAAAAAAAGTGAACTTGTGAGGCAGCTGAGGAAGAAGGCAGAGCAGCTCAAAGGCAGCTTCGGGTGGCAGTTAAACACAGGCTAGAGTTTTGAAAGTTCCAAATGTGACAGCAGATTATTTGTATTTCTAGCCTGCAGGAGAACTTGCACTGCCATTTGTACTTCTAGTACTGCTTTAGAATGGACTTCTGAGTAAATGGCTTTGTTTGCACTTCTCTCATGTATTATGACCAAACAGATTTTGATCAGAGTCAGAGCTACCTACCTGCCTGGCTCGTCTACAACACACTGCTGAGCTTTAAAGACATTGAGGGAGATTGGTTGCATCATGCCAAAAGCAAAGCCCAGCTGAGCTGCAGATCCACAAACGGCCCAGCTCTTGTTCTGACAGCTCAAGGTGAAAGGACCTTCTCACCCAGGAGCTTTCAGTGATGGAACTCACTGTGCTAGACTATGTCCAGGAATGAAATGCCTGCTGCATTGTGGCAACCAGAAAAAACCCAAGGCAGCCTACCCCCTCTGCAAAGCACACTGCCAGAGGATTGTCCACACCTTGGCAATACACATTCTGAAAGGGCTCACTCACACAGCAACGCATGGCAAAGTGCAGCAACGCAGGAAAGGCTACTGAAGGCTCCAGCCTGGTTTTCTTGCTCGTATGTTGTGCTCTCTCTCAATTAATCTCAAATCCGGAAGGGCTCCTAGATCTCACGTTCAACACCTGAAATCTGAGATAAGAGAGAGCCGGCAGCAACCAGGCAGCAACCGATGCAGTGACAATGCTGAAAATCGAGGAGGCGAGCCTGGAGGCACTGCCCAAGCACCACTGACAGCAGCAGGGGGGCTGCCGTCTCCCAGGGAGGAGCCTCCCGGCTCCTGCCGTGCTCATCCACACACACCAAACTGGGGCACTGCAGTGGGGCAGCAACGTCACCTCTGCGCCAATGCAGAAACAAACCAACAGACACTTACCACAGAGATCTGTGCCGTTCACCCGGACTGAGAGCACAGGTACAAGTTCTGCAGGCAGCACAGACACAACAGCAACAGTTTTCCAGATGTGGATGTGCCTTGAGTTCACACTGCTCTGTGCACAGCAACTGAAATATTCAGGAAGCTGCTCTGGGGTTTGCTTGCTGTGCTTTTAAGAGGCTTTTCCCTTCTGTGGCACTGTGGCTCCCAGGAAAGTATCATTTCATTAACCTCTGTGTCAAGAAACAAGCTCAAGAATTACCCTGATGCAGCACAGAAGGGAGCCCAGCCCAGTCGAGCCCCTGTCACACACCAAGGACAAGAACCCTTCTCACTCAGACCCACAGACAGGACACAAATGCAGGCGGTATCAGAACAGAGATGTGGCTATTTATTGTAGCTTTTAGTTTTACAAATATTTGATACTATTCAGCAACAACTTAGGAGTGGCTAAGTTAAAAAAAAAAAGAGTCATTAGGGTTGCAGAATTCCTTTTGTTTGGGATTTTCAAGGCAATGGAAACAAAGGGAGTTAGATGTCAAAACAGCACAGGAGAGGAGGATCTGCTTGCTTTGAAAACCTCCAGCTGAATACATGTAGTACTCTTCTGGAATTCTCAAGAGAGTCCTACCCAGAGGTTATTTACAGAGGATTTCACAGCTAAGTACAGACTGGGCCAGGATTTCTTTTCACACAATGTTCCCAAATAGTAACATCTTAAATACTTTTATTCTGCATACTCAGAAAATGACTCCTGAGCCTGTGCTGCTGGCTGCCAACAACTGAATTGCAAAGCAGATCCAGAGAGGAATTCTGCTCAACCCAGTCCTCCCCACAAATAGGAGAGCAACACAGTTACCTGTTTGGTGCTGGTGGGAGGAAGAAAAAGTGATCCTTCATTACATGTTTCACAAAGACAATGGCCTCACAGTGTTATTACATACGGAGCGGAACACCTAAACCGCTTCTTCACCACCCTGACAAAGAAAGGTTTTGCTTAGTAACAAATCATCAAAAATGCAACATTGCAGCCTAAGGCTGAACCAACCTTACTGCCAAAGCACAACAGCCACGGGAGGTACTCAGGCAGGTGGGAACAGCACTAAATTCTGCTGGGAAGAAAGCACATGAACCTAGCAAAGGAGGCAGCAACACAGTACAGACACAGCAAAGCTTCAGCTAGTTCTTGTTCTGTTTATCAGCCAGCAGATAGGAAATCATGGAGAGGCATCAAAGGAGCTGTAAAGTTTAGAATGAGTTATGAGATTACCCAGATTGTTGGAGGAGGACTTTTAAAAGAGTTTTTCTTTCAAGTGAAACACACATGAAAAAGAGTCCAGCAACAGATGTACCTCTTTCCATAAGCAAAATAAATCCAATTTGCTTCTGTACTAGGATGTGTCCTTCATGCCCAGGAATTTGATATTCATTATGAAAGGCCTTTCCTGATCATAATGCTTTATCATCAGAGAGGATTACCTTCACATCTGGCTCACGAATCAAGCTAAGTCAGAGGTAGCTTAGGAATGTTTTAGAATTTAGTGTTTTACTTGAAATGAACAAATCCCTCTTTCAAAAGGGTAGGAAAGGCAAACCGCAGCTGCAGCTGCCACTGCCTGCGCCGGGAGCACAGAGCAGCCCCAAGTGAGAGCAGAGCAGGGAAACGCAGAGTGCTGTGGCTGCCTCAGTGCACCAGCTCAGGCTGGTTCTCTACGAAGGGGAGCACGCCGCTGACGTAGTAGGCGATGCCAAGGGACAGCAGGGCAATGACAATGATGAGCAGCAGCACCCTCCAGAAGCCCAGGTCTTCCACAAACTCTTGCCATGTCGTGCGGAAACTGGAGAGAACTCCCTCACCTTGCTGCAGGTTTGGATTAAGGAGGGAATGGCTTTCCATGGCACTACAAAGGATTAAAAATAGATCAGAGCAGAAGAAAACACCTTTGAGTATGACAGGAATCCTGCTGGGAACCACCCGAACGCTGCGCTGAGAACTGACCCCACCTGCAGACTGCCAGCAGTGCCTCTGCCAAGCCAAGCCAGAGCAGAGCCAGGAAAGGCTCTCATCCCAAACTGCAGCTGGCTGCAGTGCTGTTTAATGAGCTGCTGTACAACTGCCCTGGCTTTGCAGCCTTGCCACCAGGGGCCTTCACAGGTCAATTTCCCCAGTTCCTGCTAACTATGGCTCGGCAAAGTTCACTGAGGCATAGCTAAAACCTCGAGGGGCACCAGCTCCTGTTCATACAATAACAAATCATGATTTAAAAATAAACTGCTAAATAAAAAGTAAACTTTGGAAACCAACAGAACTGAAACTCAGAACCCTGCAGTGATCTCTACTACACTCCCGTGTGCCTGTCACAGATGCCTCTTCTCGAGCATGAAGATATCACAGAAGACAATACATTTGGGTAAGAAGATTAGAGACTTTCTGATCTTCAAGACACATTGGCACTGCTGTGTTTGCTGCTACATGGTCCTCAGCAGCTGCTACGATGTTTTAACATTCCACTACCAACTCACCAGACCCCCTTTAAATTGCCAGGCTCTAAATTAGGGACTGGAACTCTCACTTTTAAAGGAGATACAAATATGAAATTAGAATGGTGCAGTAATTCTGACAGGGAATTGCCTTCAGGAACAAAACTTGCAGTTGGTTCAAAGGCTGCATGGGTTCTTGCATCACTCTCCTAGCTTGGCTAGCTCCACACTTGGCTTACAAGTAGAAACTTTCTTCACTGCTGTATGGAAAAGCCCATGAAGGAGAGGAAAAACTTCCTAGCACTTGACTTCAGTTACGTGAGATGTTACCTGTCTCTACACTCCTACTGTTCACTCTAGTGAGCTTGCATACAGAGGTGCTTACAGCATCAGGTTCTGAGCACAGAGAGGAAAAGCTGAAACCAACTCCTTACACAATCAAGGCAATAGCAGAAAGGAAGCAAAAACACCCCCCCACCCCACCCCCCTTTTTCCCCTATCATAATTCCTTTTGGTCATCATGTTCCTAGATCTCTCTTACAGCAATAACAAACCAAAACAGTTCAGGGAAAAGTAATTTCCAAGTCCACACTAGCTGCAGAAATGCTGCTGTGCTTTGGGACAATAATAAACTGACATATGGCTGTCGAGAGGGCAAGGTCTCATTTATCAGTCTCTTCTCTCTGACTACACCACGGAGTAGCTTCACGCTGCTCACAGGGCGGTTGCTCCTAGGAGGTGCAGCCACTGAACAATCAGTAGCCTGCTGAAGTGCTGCAGCATCCCAGTGCTGGCCTCTCAGGCAGCTCCTCTTTCTCTGGGTTTTTAATACTTCACTTGCTGTAAAGTGAAGTGCAGCTGCAGGGTTTAGTCACCTTCCTTGCTGGTTGTGATTTCTCAGGCAAAACAAAGGGTTCAATAGAAGACAGCCCCTGGTGCAGAGCAGAGCTACTGACCCACGAAGTACTGACTGGGTACTGCAGCACGGCAGCAAGGCTAACGGCAGGCACGCTGCAGTTCAGCAGCGATCCCGGGGGTGCCCATTAGGCATTGTCAGCAGTTCTCCTGAATTCTGCCTGCCCCTGTGGCAGCCCAGTTACACCCCTGCTGCCCAAGCTGTTCTTCCTCATGTGCCACAGCTGCTCAGCAACCGCAAGGCAGCGATGCCTGCTGCAGAGGGGTTTGTGCCCACAGGCTGCTCCTCCTCCCGGCACCTCTGCAAGTTCCCAAGCACTTGTTGGTGCAGATGGACAGGTCCCCGGCGCTGAAAGCTCTGCCTCCTGCCAGCACTCTGCCGCTCCTCACAGACAAAGCAGGCGTCTGACCCAGGAGCCTAGCTCGGGCCCCTGCTGCCAGAGCAGCAGCAACGGAACGCAGTAAGGAGCAGGAAAGCTAAGTCAGAGACTGCTTTCAGAAAGAGCAACCATTATTGCTCCATAGGTTCATGCATAATGTAAGAGAGCTGGGGAGGGGAGAGGACAGGAGACATCCACCTAAGTGTCTCTGAAATGCAAAAATATACTAAGAGAGAGGAGTGAAGAGGGTAGGTCTGAAAAGGCAGCTGTTCCACCAGCTCTTTACCAAGCCAGCAGCACACAAGCTCCCTGGCTGTTGCTGCTGTAGGCATCTGTTGGTGGTTGTTTTTAAAATAATGTACTGCAGACATTTTAAACACTTCACAAACAAGCTGGGTACTGCACTGTTTGTGTCTCTGTGCCTCCCTCCAAGGAGAGTTGCTGACTTCCCTCCCAAAGCAAGCAATATAACATTTATGAAGGTCAAATAACAGCAAGGAAGAGATGTCCATTAAAGGGACACCAACAAACCCAGCACGGGAATTGCAGGGGGGCTGAGCTGCTGGTCCAGATGTTTAAACTAAGCAGCAGAACTGCAGCTCTGGCTGACAAGCAGCTTCCACTAAGCTTTAGTCAAGTCAGAAAGGTAACATGCATGAATTCCTGTCATTTGTACCCACAGAGTTTGGAGAACAGCAGATTTTTGTTTCACAGCTTAAAATAGCCTCTGATGACTGGGGTGAGTTGATGTGTAAGAAAATGTGGTTGCTGTGAGTATCTGGTATCATTTCTGTAATCCTGTTGGTTTCACCTTTTCTGTTAACCCCACCTGGCTAACACCTACATTTGCACAGAACCACAGAATCACCAAGGCCAGAACAGAGCTGAGTCCAACCACATGGGCCAACTGCCATGACCACAAGATCATATCCTGAAGCACCACCATCTCTGCAGGAGAACTGGGCTTGCTTCGAAACTTCCAAGGCTTCCCTCCTCATCTAAATTGTCCTACAAGAGGGCTGCCTTGGAAGCCCATGATAAAAATCCACTCCCAGTTCTCAACCACAAAGAGTATCCCTTGGGTCTTGTGCTGTCTCATCTCCAGTGACTTTGTGTTGCTCAGCACTATTTCTTGTCAGAACCACACCTCTCAGCCTCCCCTCTGTCAGGTTAAAGAAAGCTCTAGCTGCCTCTTTTTGCAAGGAGATCCTAGAATGGCTCAGGTTGGAAGGGACCTCAGAGATCATCTTCTCCAACCATGGGCAGGGACACCTTTCAAATAGACTTGGCTGCTCAAAGGCCTTATCCAGCCTGGCCCTGAACAGCCCCAGGAGGAGGCAGCCGCAGCCACAGCCTCCCTGGGCAGCCTGTGCCACACTCTCACCACCCTCACACTCAACAACTTCTTCCTCAGCTCCACTCTAGCCCTGCTCTGCCTCAGCTCCAAACCACTGCCCCTTGGCCTGTCTCAGACCCCCTCAGGAACAGTCTCTCTGCAGCCTTCCTGAAGGATCCCTTCAGGTACTGAGCACTCCTGCAACTGGTTTGAATGGGGCTACCAGCATTATAAAAGGTGCTGCCCAGCAGGAGTTAACCACTGCTCTTCAGTGCAGCACTGACAGCTTTCCTTACCTTGTGGAGACAGCTCACTGTGTGTGCTGCAGGACTTCACTGCCTGTTCCAGGGTAGCACCAACTCCTGGAGCTAATACCTCAAAGCCTTTTCTCCTGCACCTTGATTTTCATTAGGTAAATGAGATTGCATTTTGTGCTGCTGACTCACAATTCCTTTGTATTAATTGCCTGCCCCTGGTCACCCCAGGTTTTGTACAGACCACCCCAGCTGTGCCCCTGGCTGCCTGTACTTCACCTCTTGGTATCACCAGCATGCTGCTGCTTCTTATGGCAGCAGCACTGCTCAAAGTCCTAAGCAAGCAGAGCCTGAGAAATAGGCTTTCCAGAATTCATTAGAGGCTTCCCTCTAACCCAATGCTTCCCTGAATTGTCAGCAGTTCTCCTGAATTCCTCAGCTGTCCTCTAGCCCTCTCTTCAGCCACCATGACACTTTTACTTCATTCTCCACCTGTTTTAGGACCAGAACTGAGAGAAATTTCGTATGTGGCACTGTATAAAGCCCTTTATTCAGGGTCACATATAGCTGCCAAGCCTGCTAGCCCTTCTGTGCACAGACCCCCCACCCTCCCAAAGGGATGTGAGGCTAGCCTGGGATACTGGCGTCCTGCATCTCGCTAGGCCCTTGGCTCTGTGCCAAGTGGTAGAATTTTGGGCAGTCTATAATGGAAAATGAGTTACTATTTTTTTAAAATTTCTACCGTAAAATGAAAATCTCAATAGAAAAAACAATAATTTCTGTTCTCACATGTGATCTGTTCAAGGAGTTTTTTTTCAAGATGTAGTATTTTATTTTGGTCTGATAACACCAGGCCAGAGTTGCCTTTATGTGTTTTGAGGAATAACCAAACAGGTCGACCACAAAAATCCAGAAGTCATCGACATCATCGCTGCTGGTAATGATTTTTGGTTGTAAATACCTTTCGCTTTCAGCAGTCTGCATGGTTTCCAGCTTGGAGTGAGCTCCTCTGTTGAATCCTTTCACCTCTTGCTCCTCTAAAGACTCCAGCAGTCTAATCACATCTTTATTCACACCCCTCCGCTTCGCCAGAACAAGCGGTGTCGCACCTTGGTGGTTGCTAAAGTAACCCCGCGAAGGGACGGGAGGAGAAGAGAAGCTGTTAATAGGGAAACCTTGCAACACCTTGGCGTGACACTTGACAACTTCCTAAGCACTCAGAACTATTTGCTGTCATATCAGACAGCAAGAAACTCCTGTCTACACAAATTAGAGCACAGCTGGCTACTGAAGAAAGTCAGCATGTTTGAGACTGCACAACTCTTTTTCCACTAAATAAAATAAAAACTCCTTCTACTCTGGTGGAATCTCTGGGTGTTACAACAGAAAATAAACTGTAGATTCATGACAATGCTCAGGATTAAGTTTAATTTGGAGAAGGAACTGTGCAAATCTATTTCCTGATGGTTTACTTTCCATGTGGGTATGAGGACATCAGGCAAAAATGAAATAAAATGCAGATGGTCCCTCTGCTATTAATGCTGAAGAGAAGCAGAGCTGCCTTCAGAGTGGTTTGGAAGGAGGAAAAAGCCCCAAAGCACAACCCATAAAGACTCCAGGCTGCCAGTAACCGGTTGTGCTGCCTTATAAACATTGGATGAGAGACAGGTGAAAAAAGGGCAGAGATCAAACCCCACAAAGCTTTCAAAGTTACTGCTGGTTTGCATGTGTGATGCGAACGGACAAACAAAGCAATTCAGCTCCTGCAGGGAAGCAGCCACTTAATTTGTAGCTTGAGAGCTTACAGCTGAGCACTGCCACCCGACAGCTGCTGGGAGCCAAAAAGAAAGAATATCCAACATGTAAAAGAAAGGCTGAGTCACAGAGTGTGGGGGAGCAGGCAAACACTGAAAGGAAGCATTGTTACCAAAGGAGGGTGGGAATGAACTGACACACACAACTGTATTTTCTTCTCTTATACACTACCACAATTAAAACAATACAACTGTGCTGGAGAAGACTCTCCTAAAGCAGTGTGATTTTTCTCCTTTGCTGCCAACCACCCACACCTGTCTGTCTGGCCAACCCAGGATGGCAGTGTCATCAGTGAGGCAGAATTAGCCACAGCAGCCCACACCAGCAGCTGCTATTTTTCTTTGCTGCCCTTGTTGCACAGACTAGCAGAAGTGGCCTCTTGCTGCTCTCCTGCCCTCTTACTTTGTATTTTTATTCAGTGATATCCTTAAAAGCTGAATTGCACCAAACACAGCATTCAGCAGCAGCAGAGTCACGTGCATGACTAAAATATAATACAACACATGCTGTAAAAAGAGAAAAGTGACTTACCAGATATCAATTTTCAGCCCATTGGAAACCAGGAACTGGATGGTGTCCACGTGGCCGCAGAGGTGGAGGGCTGTGTTACCCTGGTAATCTGTGGCTAGGAGGTCGGCACCGAATTTGTGCAGCAGCTGACAGATGTCCACGTTCCCCCTGGCTGCAGCCAGGTGCAGGCCGGTTCGGCCCCGGCTGTCTCGGATGTTGGGGTCGAAGCCGCTCTCCAGCAGCCGTTTGGAGTAGTTGAAGTCTCCATCGATGCAGGCCTGCAGCAGCGGCACGTTGGTCTGCGAGGAGTCGTTAACGAACACGTAGGACATCGCTCCGAGGCTCTGGAGCAGGTGGCAGGCCTGTGGGCGGCAGCGGGAAGCAGCGCTGGGGGGAAACAGGCAGCGAGCACAAGGCGAACGCTCGGCAGGCTGCTCCACTTCTGCCTCAGCAACGCGAAGCGGCTCACAGAGCAGCTCTGGAAGCCTCCTGTGGTGCACCTTACCTCGGGGCGCTGCTGCTGCTTCCGGCAGGGAAAGGGCTCCTGCTGCTCTTACACCTCTGGCCACAGCAGCAAAGCTTCCTTATTGCAGAAAACCACTAAGATCAGTGCCACAAACGCAAGACAGGTGAGCAGCTTTCACCTGCCATGAGATCACAGCTACTAACCCTGACAGGGCAAACCACTGTGGATCAGAAGAGAAAGGGAGAGCAAGCACCATAAAGCGGGCAAGCATCAGTGGTGTTAGCTGCACTCCTCACTGCTGTAAGCAAAGCTACTCCAGCAGGATTCCCACTGCCTGAACTTGAACTTCGGTGTACAAAGTGCAGCTAGCTGCTGAAAATACTTGGTCATTATAAATACTAATTCCTTCTGCAAGAAATCTTTTCCCATACACCTTGCAGAACACTACTTCTATAGTGCCAGGGACAAATCAGTGAACAACCCAGAACAGAAAACCAAGTGCATTACATGAAACTGCCCCTCTGGACCTGAAAACTGGAATTGAGTACAAGGACTATGGCAAAAGCAGGTGTGGAGCTATCCTGGGTCCAGCTGGAACCGCAACACAAAGACAGTTTCTCTGCTTTCATAAAGGATGAACTCTTTCTGTGTCAGGACCTAGAAGAAGGAGACAAATGTTGTTTTGCTCTGGATTTCTTGCCATAGAATATTCCACGGACTATGGTTAACTCTTCAGAAAAGCATTTTAAGGATGAGCCAAATAAGGAGGGTAGGATGATGTTGTGTGTTTACAGGATACAGAAGACAACAATGAGGAAAGAGAATAGCTGTGCAAGAGCAGGACAAAATGTGCGAAGAGATGGTAAGAAACTAAAACATCTAGGAGGCTGGACAGCAAAGCTCTGAACTGCCTCTGAGATGAAGAAAAAAAGAAAAAAATCATCACCTAAAACAGTAAAAATGCTTAGAAGAAATACTCATACAGATACAAAACAGCTCAAGAGACAGGAAAGAAAAGTGGGTTTGCTAGCTGTCTTTGAATGGGAACTGAAATTCACTTGAAGCTGTGTGTCCCACTTGCCCAGGGTCTGTACTCTGGGATCATGCTATAGCAGTGTTCTAACTGACTGCAGGAAGCTCCTCCTAAGACAGCCACACGTGGATGTGCATTTTCTCATCTATATAAGGTATCCTTCCACACCAGCGCACTCTTTCAGCTGGGAGAATGGAAACATGGCCAGCAGCCAAAGAACTTGATTTCAGACCTCTCCTTTTCCTGAGAGTTTATCATGCCTGCACTTTATAGCTCTTCCCCCATAGTTTAGATCAAATTCAAGATCCAAGTACCTACAGAAGTAATTTCAAAACATTTGCACACCAAGGTGATGAACAGCCAGAGCATCTGGGGCTGGTGGAGCTCATCATATTTAAAGCTCACTAGGTCTGATGCTCTGTCTGCCCAAATTCCACTACATGCATGAATGCTGTGCAGGCTCCCAGTGCAGGAAGGCACAACGATTTCACTTTCTTGGATGCAGAAGAGGCAGAGATGGGAACAGGTTCTGCATTCTACCTTGACCAGGAATGATTTTAAGCAGAGCTCCATGCCCCTAGGCTGCAAGCCAGCTTGTTAGGATGTGCTGGTAATATCACTGGCTCAGCAATCACTTCCAATAGCCAAAGGCCACTTCGCTGATGTGCTGCAAAACTGTTAATGCAAGGCTGGCATAGTTCTGGGCACCAAGAGCTCGCTCTGTAAGTCTGCACACAGAGGCAGGACAATGCACCTGCTCCTCTTTCTACCGGATATGGTACAACCTCCTGGATTCCCAGCCGACAGCAATCGCAATTTCCTTGCCCACTTCCCACCCAAGCTGTGAAGGATTGAGAATTCTTCTTCAGCTCTGCCAGGCCAATTTTCTTCAAGAGAAATATCATGCCCAGTTTCTTTAAAATGTAATTGTAGCCTTTATGTTCCACACTAAATCTTCCCTAAAGGAGTATCATAAATCATTTACAAACCTCCAATTACCAGCCATAGGAACAGCACAAACCTCTAACCGTATTTGATAAAAAGGTCATGGTTGGCCTGTAAAATAATGTTGCAGTGTTTAAACCTGTTCATGCAAACAAGGCCTAACAGAAATCCACAAGAGGAGATCTCAGAGACACAAGCTATTTGAGAAACACTGTGGCATGCCCTGGTAAATGCATACTTTCATACTGGAAGCGTATGCCTGCTAAAGCCTCACAGAACTCCCCACCACCTCACCTGGCTCTGGTGAAACATCATCATGTAGTACCAGGAAAAAACAACAGGAAAGAGCTCTTTATCTTCCCAGGAAGGGACATAAAAGCTTAGCAGCTCTCAGAAAGTGTAACTGGAAGCAATTCTGATTCAGAAGGTACCAACACTAGAATCTTTCCAAAGTGACTGCTGAAGTGTAGCAGACTGAAGTGAAACCTTAGCATTTCACAGTAAAAAAGAAAAAAACCCAACACATCTTTCCAAGCGTTGAGAAGAGTCACGGACTAAGCAAATGCATTCATACACACACAAAACATAAACCATCTGCTTTGATTGATCTTTGTGATGAAAAAGACTTTTCCTACAAAGACAATTCCATTTCAAATACAGCTGCCTGACTCCTGCCAGGTACCAGCTGCAGGCAAAGCTGAACTCTGCACCGTCTCTAAACTGCCAGTCCCCGAATCTAACTTAATGCTCCTAACAAAGCCCAGCAAAAAATGACACTAGGCTACTTCACCTGATCTGTCTGA
Source organism: Semnornis frantzii (assembly GCA_013399775.1). Taxonomy (NCBI): domain Eukaryota; kingdom Metazoa; phylum Chordata; class Aves; order Piciformes; family Ramphastidae; genus Semnornis; species Semnornis frantzii. The sequence continues at coordinate 213,532 of VWYK01005583.1, forward strand.
ATGTACAAACCGCCCTTTCCTTTCTGACCACGGGAAAGGTCAGAATGCCTATTGCTGTAGTGAGGTTCTGATGAGAGTTTGAAACAGAATTCCAAACCATTACCCATTCTTCTTGAATTGCTTCTGAAAGGCGCCAGGGATAACTCTGACCCTGCCTGGAAGCTGGCACACCTACCATTAAGCAGCAATGTCACAGGCACAAATCTGGACAAAAGAACCTGCATTAGTAACATGATCCAGAGGCACTGCAAAGTGAGCATTCTGAATATCCCTCTGCATCACTGCTGTTGGAGTTAAATACATCTAATTCAGTTCAGTGACTGCTCCTAGAAACACATCACTATCTACTGAAAGTGTCTCTTTTAAATGACATTTCTGTTTAAAATATAAAACAGGTTTGCTGTTGATAACTTGGTACTTTGACAGAAAATTAATTACGTGGGGGGAAAAAAAGTAAATTCAAAGATGTCCTTCCCATTAGAAAGGCATACTGTAAGAACAGATCTCCCCTACATTTACACAGCTGGATATAGCCTGAGCACAGTGTGCTTTTATTAATAATGGCAAAAATTATGCTTCAAGTCACTTCTACAGTGACAGGCAGGCTAGCACAGGGTAAGAAAATCTAACTGAGCTGTTCTGTCTCCAAAAGCAGTGCTCATATGAGGTGATCCTGCAAGAATCATCTATTTGTTTATTAGAAGTCAGATGTCTTTCTGTCCTGGGCACAACAGCAATTCAGTGTCACACACTGATCTGCTGCATAACATGTTTACACCTGCAGAAGCCAGAAGGGATCCTGAGTACTTCAAACCATGGAGTTAGGTGCGAGTGCTGTTGCTTTTTAAACCAGCCCTAAATTTGCACTAACTGTGGATGGGTTTATTTCACAGTAAACATGCTGCTGTCTCTACCTTCTCTACCAAACAGCTCCAGAAGAAAGGAATACCTAGACTGTAAGGCAGAACCACTAATGGGACCAGTCTCTCCACTGCAAAAATATTAATGAGCCTGGCAAGTTGCAGTTAATCATGCAGGCTGCAGCAGTTCTGCAGAACTGCAGCATTTCCAAGAAGTCAGGAAACCGCAATTGTCCCCATTTCACAGAACATCAGAACAGTATCAGATTGGTCAGTAATTGAGATTTCTCAGTATCAGGACACACTGACACACGCCACCTAAGCAGCAATAAGACTGCCACTGGAGAGACTGCTACTGCCAAGCAATGGGGACTACAACCAAACCAAGAACAACTGACAAGCACCACTCCATGCCAGAACACAAAACGTGTGACTTATAAAACCTACACTGGCCAACTCCCTTGTGGCAAACAGCTTCCTCTTTCAGAAATATGCTTTCAGAGCGGCAGTGTCTTTCCAAGCTCTTCCTCTTCAGGCTCCAAATGAATGAAAAACATTCCAGTGGTTTGCTTATACTGCAGGTGCCCATCTCAGAAGGCAGCTCTCTGGTCAGGTGGGGTTGTTCCCTTAAAACCACCACATGAACACAACCTCTCTTTGGACACACGAGAAAATTGTTTTAAGGTGTAATTTAATGATTGAAACAAACCCACATTGCCTTGATTGTCTACCCTCTCAACACTAAGCAGTTCTTGAAACATAAATCCAGTAATATTTTAATTCCCCAAGTAGCTGGAGGGAGAAATCTCTTAAGTTGTCGCACGCGCTTGTACTGATGTGCAAGTTACTAGGAAGTCATTTAACTGAAATAATGCCACATTTAGTTAAAAAACTCATGAACTGTCATTTCCGTTCGGGAAAGAATCCCCCTGCCCACATCAAGTTCCATGAGAGTTTTGCATCACCTGTGAAAAACCTTCACCCATTCTGTCCAACTGGCTCTGCTGCTGGCTTTGCTGCTAAGAACAGCATCTCCAATTCAGCACAATGAGCTGCATGTTTCACACAGCATCTCCCTTCCTAACTTCAGCCATCTTTTCAGCAGTTCCTGAATCCAGGGTATCACAGAGCATTCACAAGACCTCACTCTCATGTCTCTAGCCAGACACACGGGTCAGTGGTGAGACAAGAACATCATTCATGCCATTTGCTTTCTGTTATCCCCCTTCCCTTCCGCAGACGTCACACAGAGATATTCTTTTGATGTCAGGACATGTTGCTGTGCTACACGTACCTCGTGCTTTGCACAAATGAGCTACTAAGTGCTTTGGGAGAAAAAAATACAAATTATTGCTGCTCTTTTAGAAATCAGCCAAGGCACTGAGAAACAATGAGCTTTGCTCATCACTGTGCAGCAGGTCAACAGCACAAGCTAAAAATCAACAAGATCTGAATGCCCATCGAGGCTGCCAAGCGTTTCCCCAGATAAATACACAGTGCATGTACTGTATCACACACACAAAACTAGGGAATGACAGGGAAGAGATCAATCTGTTAACACACCTTTATTGACAAGCAGAGTCATAGATTTTATCCTTATCCTTTATACGCTTAACTCACAATTCAGCTGGCTTCCACATCACAGCACACTTAACTTCTATCATATATACAGCAAGGTATGTTTGGACCTTGCTCAATTTTCATCTTCTGCAAAAGAACTCTTGGAGCAGAAAGGCAATTCAGACATTTCTTCAGATTCTCTCTAATTCTTCACAACTGGCTCAGGGGAATCAGTAGATAACTGCAGTAACTCCCCAGTCACTGTGTTCAGTTTGCATACACCTGCTTTCATAGGGAGTTACTGAATTGCTTCCATGGGTCATAATTATCAACCTCTCCACAAATCTGTGCTCCAATTCCTTCTCTGTCCCTCCTGGGCACACCTAGCACACTAACCCATGTTGGTCGAGAAGCTATTCAGAGGTCACCAGCGTGCTCCTTGTGGTTGGTTTATTTGTTTGCTTAATAAACTAGAGAGAATTGGTTCCAATGCTAATGAAGTGTTGCTGCTTACGTTTGCTGCAGACCTCGAAGCAGTCTCCTGCAGAAGAGCAGTAACCGAGCAACGAGGGCCAGCGGCTAGCGCCTGGCTCGGCACCGCCACCGCGTGGGCTGCCGCCTCCCTGCCCGCCCCAGGGCCACGGCCTCGGACACACCCTCGCGCGAAAGAAATCACGCGAAGAGCTCAAGTAAGATTTTATTCCGAAACTCTGAGATCCAAAGCGCTATTGCCGTGCGGGAGCGGCCCCGTTCAGAGCCGCTGTCAGTGAAAAGAGAGCTTCAGCCTGCGACTGGGCTTCTGAAGACAAAGCTGCTGCTTTTAACGAAGCAGGCACTCGTGGCCCTTTCTTTACAACCTTCAAAAACTAAACCCAAAATGCCACACGCACACAAAAAGCCCAGTCCTCACCTAGGCAAACAAGAAGTCTGACGAGTTCACCGAAATAGGAAAAGCTTTCTGCATCCAGCAGGAATGATCCCAAGTGAGCGTAGCTTTATCCCAGCAACAAAACAAAGAATCAAGAACCTATCACATAATAGCAGCAGTAAGACATGATACATGGCTCCTGCTACACCTGCTGGGCACAGGCACTTCTGATCCAGTTTCTAGTATCTCAAATATTCCAAATGTCTATCAACACAGTATGACTTCAAACACTCAACTGAATCATGTTGGATCATGTTGTGTGACACGGTAAGGCCAAATGGTAGAACTAAGGTTGTATTTCTAATTAATACATACATGCCTGCTTCTCACTAACAAATCTCTTCTATGATGCAAGTTGTTGTCTTTTAATGCTTCCTGGAAATCCGAGTAGACTGTACAAATCACAACACCTGCAACTGCAGTCCTACCTGGTAAACTCCAGTAAAAGCTTACAAGACTCAGGTGTAGCAAACCTCTAGGAATATATCCATTAACATTAGCAGATCTATTCCTGTAAGTTTATGTCCTATGATCCAGCTGATGTAGCTGTATCACTTGGGTGTGAGAACTTTGCTGAGTGACAAAACTGATGTTTAAAGCAGTTACTCAACAGAAATTCTATCACTAGATTAAAAGAGAGAAATGCCACTGGGAAAAGTGGTGTTGACACATGAAGTTAAACCAGAATCTAAGTCCCAGAAGCATAGATAGGGCTGCAGTGAGGTACTGCATGAGATCAAGCTTTTTTCTATGTGTTTAGTAGGTATAACCTTTATACAGCAAAGCAAACCATGACAAACCTGAGCTCATCAGCATTAGTGCTCTGCCTTAGGTGGCAGCAGAATCTCAGTAAACACAGCGACTGCAGTGTGCTGAAGCAGGAAATGCGCTAAGCCAGGCCCACTGGCTCATGCACTAACAGCAGGCTACCACTGGCCTCTATGGAAAGCTGAGGACATCAGGGATCATGTATTGCACACAACAGGGATACACCAGTGCCCTCTGAAATCCCACAACAGGGATAAAACAGTGTGCTTAGTAACTGACATGTGTGGAGTGTTCACAGTGGAGATCATGTTAGAGGCAACCAACTGACTGATGAAAATTAAAAGCAGCTCTCAAAACTCCAGCATAGCCAAATCCCTAGAAGAGCCACTACTAGTTAAGTCCTTGAATGAGTAGGGATCCCGACCCTGGGCCTGAAGGCTATATATATTCAGAAAGCAACTGCACAAGAATATGAGGTGGGATGATACAGGCAGCTTAAAGGCACCACTTTGAATCCCTTGCTCTTGCTGATGAGGGCATACCCCTGAGGGTAGATCAGCACTGATTTGTACAGACCACTTGTGCCAAGGCAATCAGCATTCTTCTGGAAAAATGACAGCAGGTGTACAAAGTGCACTTCAGCCTTTACCCTCCTGCAGCATCCTCTCTTCCACTCAGAAAGAGAGCAACCAGGCAGTACCATTTTGTGATTGTTGCCAATCCTGCTATTCAGACTGTGAAAGTGTCTATAAATATTTCTCTTCTAAAACACACATTTACCAAGTTTTTGTTACAAATCTTTTTCACCAAAAAAGGAAGAGCTATGAAGTCTAGAGGTAACATTAAGCTTATTGCCCTGCTGCAGAAAACAAAAACATTACTTTTACAAACCAGTCACATCCCACCTGTTGGGGCTTTGCTCATTGACCTTTTGGAGGGCTGCTCCTCAATGTCAGTGCTCTCTGATGGGAAGACATTTTCACACGTTAACCTTTTAATTTACATTATTCTTGTATCAACACCATTCTTTAGATCTATGTATTCCCTTGCCTTGGTGGTTCAATAGCAAGTGGAGAAGGCCTTTATTCTGCAAAACTGAAAAAGCCAAATGGTTCCTTTGACAGACTTTAAATTTCCCTGCCTGTCCTAAGCACATCTCCCTATGCCGTATCTACTTTAGGTTTTCACTTGAGAGTGATAAACATTACACAAAGTATTCCAGACTTCTGCTTGTGGGTTAACAGTAGCTCCCTTTCTGGATCATGAGCCATCAGCATTCACCGCTTCTCTTGTAACCACCTAACCTGTATTCAGGTTTGTGTTGCTCTCAACTAGTAAGAATTGAGTAAATTGTGTGCTCATGAGTTTGCAACTGCAAACTCTTGCTCCTTGTTACCGTACTTCTTCCCTGCTCTAGTTGTCAGGATCACTAGATCCTTCCTGCACACCACAGCTCCCTCTTCTACACTGCCAACACCTCCCGGCTCTCGGTCACTACCAAACTAAAGCAGTAAAGTTTTAATGGCTGCATCAAGACACTTATTAAGCATTTAGTAAGACTGGTCTCGAGACAGATCTTCAAATAAGTAATTTAATAATCTTTTACACACAGATTTGATGGATTCTCTTTCGAATATTCGCTTCCACTGTCTGTCCCTAGTTCCTCCCCCTCACACTTCACAACCTGGGCGTTATCCCTCTCTTCTCAACGCAGTTACAGTTTCCCCTGCAGCCCCTGATGCAAAACTCGACTCTTGTCTAGGATAAAGAGAACTACCCCGCTTCCCTCGAAACCCGAAGAATGCTGAAAGCAAGGTAAAAGCAGATCTTTTGGCAAAACTAAGCACGACCTTTTCACTTCACCGACCTTCGGAGCCTCCTCCTCGGACGCAGGCTGCGCGGCAGCGCGGGGCAGGGGCTGCACTCCCACCGACGACAGCTGCGCAGCCGCCTGCCCGTCTCGGCTGCCCTCCCTCCCCGCGTTACTGGCGGGCAGCGCACCCGCGGCTCCCCCACCCCAGAGCGCCAACCGCTGCCCCTCCTCAGGTCCCGGCCCAAGCGCTCCCCAGGCGACGGTCGGTTTCGTCTCCGCCTGCGGCATCCGTCACCGCCGGGCCCGCTGCCCTCGTGCCGCCCCGTCACCGGTCCCCTACGGCGGCGCCCTCCGGCCCTGCCTACGGCCTTGTCCCAGCGGTTCCCTCCCGGCCGCCGCTCTTGCGACGGTGTCACGGCCTCGGGGCAGGCTATGCCAGTGCCGCTGCCTCCTCCGACGCTGCCCATCACCCCCTGCGCCGTGCGTGTCG